>BOPN01000975.1:10638-15638 GCA_017312705.2 Penaeus japonicus
CATAGCAAGTCACAAAAAATATAACATATGATTAGATATATAATCATGCCACGCTTCCAGACGGTCAGTATCATTTTGTGTTGATGAAGCGGAACTAAATGTCTTCAGATGCAAGACAACCGCCATTTTCCCCTCTAAGCTTCGAAAACTTGATACTTCTTAACAAAGGACTCATTTACATGTGTCTCATCAGGAAGAACAAGGAGGAAGAATGTAAATTGTTCGATTCCGTCCCTAACCTGAGTTTTTCTTTTTTTCTCCCCGACATTCATGGCAATCTTGGTTTCTTGTTATTTTTTTTTTCCACTTCGCAATGTCACCGTGTTGGCAACAAAGGATTCCTTCGCCGGCGGGAAACAGCAGGTGTAGGACCTCGTCTTGTCTGGCAATTTATCGCTTATGGACTCGCTGGTTAACGCCGATGCCAAAGCCGGGGAATGCGTTCGGTCGCGAATTCTTATGTGTTCGGTTTGCAGTGGAATTCATTGAGTCCATTATGACGTTTCTTTGGCTCCCACTTAGGTTGTTGGATGGTTCAATTACTGGATCATCATGGAGGAGTAATGTGCTTGTAAGATTTTGATGACTTCCGTGTGCATTTGTGGTGCTGATACACACACACACACACAGACATATATATATATATATATATATATATATATATATATATATATATATATATATACATACATATATTTATATATATATATATATATATATATATATATATATATATATATACATATGTACATATATATATATATATATATATATATATATATATACATATATATATATATATATACACACACACACACACACACACACACACACACACACACACACATACATACACACACATATACACACACACACATGTGTGTGTGTGTGTGTGTGTGTGTGTGTGTGTGTGTATATATATATATATATATGTGTGTGTGTGTGTGTGTGTGTGTGTGTGTGTGTGTGTGTGTTTGAACAGAGGAAGCAAAACACAGTCGGTCAATGTCCTAAACATAATTCGTATTGTCTGCTACGCCAAGGTTGCAGAAAATGACATATCGTAAACTTAAATTGACGGTCATCATAAAAAAAACAGAAATAGAACAACAAAGAAAAAACAAGTAACGTCACTATAAAATGAAAAATCATACTAAGTGAAAAGAAACACAGAACAGGCAGCGATCGCGGGGACAAATAATCTCGAAATCACAACACGGATTCCTGCCGACCGCCGAGCCAAGCAAGCGCGGACCCATAAACATAACTGTATCGACTCATACCGAAGTTCACTCCCTCTTTCTAAGCTTTGTCATGCTTCCCCGCTTTCTTACACAGACCCAAAACCATGACAACATGCGGAAAAAATGTTGATATCTTTTCGCAATGAACCATGCAGGTAAAACTAGAAGATTCCATTGGCGTAAAAAAGAAGAAAGATGTTTAGAAAAACTTGTTCGCCAGAAAGCAGAACCACACACATGGGGATCAAGAAGGGAGAAGGAGAGGAGGGAATGGGTGCAAAGAGAGGAAGGGGAGGGGAGTGGGAGTAAGGGAGGAAGGAGTAAGAGGAGGCGGCAATAAAAGGGTTGGCGCAGGTACAGGTCAGTGTACGCTGCACAACCTGGGTATAACGGTAAGGAGAGCCACCGCAGGTAAAGGGTTAGGCTTGAAGGGGGGGTAGGGGAGGGGGCAGGGACAGCGATTCTTTTTTGGAGGAGGGTGTGGGGGTTGGCGGGGGGGGAACCACGTTACCTCCAGGGTAAACCAAGGTGGGAGAGATAGTCAAAGAGCGAAGGAAGTGAAACAGTCGACCCGGAGTCTTAAATAAGGTTTGGGTTACGGTGCTCGTCGATCGCGTGGGTCGGGTTCTTCTATCCTCTGACATTATACTTTAATAAGCACCCGTCACGGGCTTTGACAATGGCTCCTCAGGCGTTGCTGTGTCTGTCTTCTTTGTCACTTCTGATACTTCACTAATATAAATGCGGTTATTATTGACATTATCGCAATGATCGGTAGCGTTGGTCTCATGACTTGACATTGCTATCAAACTGTAGGTTATTTTGTTATGATTGAGTTAACTTCAATCGTATGGTTTATATGATGTAATTACTTCATACTTTATCACTCATTTTGTTAATATTTTTTATATATATGCCATGATCATTCATAACTTGATATTAATTTATGATTGTCCTGTATATTCATTTGCCATTAGCCTTCTTTTCATAAACATCACCATGGTCATCAGAAAGCTGTCTCTAATGATTGTTTCTTCTCATTTCCAGATTCAAATATGTTTCGGCTAACAGGTAAGTCTGACGTTTAGGGATGCATGGTGATATGTACGTGGATATCAATGATAATTCATGATAATATTAATCACTCTCTACTCGTGTCCTTCTCTCTCTCTCTCTCTCTCTCTCTCTCTCTCTCTCTCTCTCTCTCTCTCTCCCTCTCTCTCTCTCTCTCTCTCTCTCTCTCTCTCTCTACATATATATATATATATATATATATATATATATATATATATATATATATATATATATCTAATTTCTTTGCTACCCCCTTCTCCCATCCCTCATTTTCCTCCTTTGCCCCCTTTCTCCTCTCTCCCTTCTCTTTTCCACTCCTCTCCTCTTCCTATCTCCTCCCCCTCCCCTCCCTCTGTAAGTCCCTCTCGCATCCCTCACCATCTCTGCTCTTTCACTAGTCGCGCTCTTGCTGGTGGCGTTGGCGGCGGCGGCGCCCCAAGACAACAGAAGGGTCGTCGGAGACAGGTGGTCGCAGGCACGTCCTCAGGGAAGGCAAGCCCTGGTCGACGCCCAGATCGGAAGCGTCCTCTTGAACGCCCCCTCGGGAGCTCGCCTTCTGGCTGCCAACCCGCCTATTCCTGCCATCGTCGACAGGCTGCCTGACAACGCAACACTTATCCGGCCGAACATTGTGGATACTTTCCGATGCACTGATAGGGTGAGTGTGAACTGGATTGGGTTTACCTTTTTTTACACTTGTAGGATTTGTTGACAAATTGTGCTTCTGCTTCCTATGATAACCGAGTAATTGAATCAGAAGTTTTGGCGGCAGTTGCCAGCATGTTGTCCCGGGGGGAATAAAGTTACATCCTAGACAGTAGAGGATGACATTAGCTTCCATTTTAAGTGTTTTGTCATCTTCAGCCATCTTAGAAGGGGGAAAATAGTTCTCAGTAAAGTCGTCAGTCCGAGAGGGTCTTGCGGCTTGATGGTATAAAACATTTATTTCCCGTTTTTTTCCCATCTGCAGAAATATGGATATTATGGCGACGTCGATAATGACTGCCAAATTTTCCACGTGTGCCTGCCATTGCATCAGCTGTACCCTGCCAACTTCTCCGCTCCTGTCACATACCAGTTCTCCTTCATCTGCCCCGAAAAGACCGTCTTCACACAGTTAGTATCTTGCAAGTTGTATGCGAAAGATGCGAAAGCACCTATCCTTAGTAATAGAAAACATGTCCGGCTTGATGTCGGCAAGAACGCCTCATATTGTTGGTTTCGAACTATGCAGTGGTAGGACAATTTATTAGATTTGTATGTATTCTATATAAGGCTGGCTTTTGATATATATATTCCATGAAATGACCATATATGTATCATGGATCTATTTTTGGTGTAGTACATAGTATATAGCAAAGACAGATGGCACGACATCTATTCAAAACCGAGAAAACAGCAATTGGATTTCGGGGATCCTTGTTGTTCCACGGATAAATACCTCGAAATAATCCCAGAGATGAAAGTGCCTTTGGATAGTCAATGATATCGCAATAAAAGAAGCAAATAGCAGAAGAGGAGGCGTAGACCGTTAGCAGCAGCGGGAGGGAGAGTGAGACTTGACTGCCCGCTGACTAGCTTGAGCTGATAGGTTTGTTACCCTCCTCTGCCTTTGCTTCAATGTCGTAGCTGTTTCGCCATTTTCCCTAGTTTCTTGTTTTTCTTTCTTTCTTTTTTTATTGTGAGATATATAAGCCCGAATATTTGACTGCTGTCAGGCAAGTCATATTTCAAAATATAATATCCTGTTGCTTACCTTACCATAGTAAACGCTATGTAATGTGGTCTATTAACGTTAGGAACTGCACACAATTATCCGTAATTACTCATAGAAGAAAATCAAGAATAAGTTACTTATTTGCTCGATGCACATTAGGAAGAATTTAAAATTATATCCCCAGTCTTTACTAATTCACTTTGAATGGCTATATACGCTAATGCAAGTTTAGATCCTATA
Source organism: Penaeus japonicus (assembly GCA_017312705.2). Classification (NCBI taxonomy): domain Eukaryota; kingdom Metazoa; phylum Arthropoda; class Malacostraca; order Decapoda; family Penaeidae; genus Penaeus; species Penaeus japonicus. Next base: position 14,914 of record BOPN01000975.1, read on the forward strand.
TTCACTGTACTTATTCATCACTACCTCGTTTGCCTTCGTCCCAATCCATGGATCCATTCTTTTTCTCATTGTTTGACAATCTCACCACCGCGATCTTCCCTCTTCTCTCAGGGACGCCATGGTGTGCGCCTGGGAGAACGAAGCTCTGCCTTGCGAAGCCACACCCGAACTCTACTGGATGAACGACAACTTCTTCAGGGAGGTGCCCAAGGAAAATGGCAACGGCGTCCGCTACGCTCAGCTCAACGAAAAGCCCTAATTTAGTTTTGTCTGTATTTTTTCCCCTTTGTTTTATATTGCTCTGTTTCTTCTCGTATGCGAGTTTGTGTTTTTATCTTTGCTCTTTCACTGTGATAGGGCGATGTGGACGCGGATGCATTTTATTCGTGAGGTTTTATAAAGTCTTTGAGGATCGGAAGTTGCGGTATGACGATCAAGAAATGTTATTGGAACTCTGTATCCCTCTTTTTCGAGTTCGTATCTTGGTTAGTATTTGAAAAGCAAAGATGAATACAAACAGCTATATTACTTTGCCTTAGTCTGGCTGTGTGATGAACTTTCAGACGAGGTCAAGGCCAATGTTAGGGATACGGACACTTTCTTTGTCCGGATCGTTTGCAATGGTTTCTGTTGTTTCATTCATATTTTTACGTGGCTGTCCGTTACGACAGATTGTTTTCTTCTGTTTTCAAAGTCATAGTGCTGACACGTACAAAAACGCCAAC
>BOPN01000975.1:33138-35638 GCA_017312705.2 Penaeus japonicus
GACAACAAAACACTGTTGTCAGAAGCCGTAAAATAATAATGGCAAAGGCGTTGTCAGAAGTGGTGGGACACGGTTGCCATGAAGAGAAGGGAGACAAGTTAAGGACAGATACGTAGTCAGGGGTGTTTGCTAATTTCATTATCACGGGAGTCAAAATGTTGCCATAAGTGGTGGAAGGTGGTAAAACCGTTGTGGGAGGAAGATAGAAGCTGGGTTGAAAGAGGTGATGGATGGCAAGGGGTCATACATTGATGGCAGCAAGGTTGGCAGGGGTGGTGGTAGAATAGAAACAGTGTTGGCAGCAGCATTGTCAGAAGTGGGGAGAGGAGAAACGTTGATGATGGTAGAGTTGTCAAAGTGGTGGTAGAAGATAAACAATTTTGCCAGAGGCACTGTCAGAAGTGGTGGCAGGAAAAACGTTGATGGCAGAAGCGTTGTCACATATGGCGACAAAAAGATAAATATTGTTGACAGCAGCACTGATAGAAGTGATGACAAGAGAAACGTTTTTGACAACAGCGTTGTCAGGGGTGGTGTCGGAACAGAACGTGTTGGTAGCAGTCTCATCAGAAGTGTTGGCAATAGGAGAAAAGAACACACCAATGTTGTCAGAAGATAAACAGTGTTGGCAGCACCGTTGTCAGAAGTGGTGGCAGGCGGTTGCTATATATCGGCGAGCGACGTGGCCGCGCCCCCACTCCCTGCCTCTCCTCCACGCCGCTCTGTCGCGCAAGGTAACACGTAAACAAACGTTGCCAAAACAAAACAAAACAAAAAAAGAAATACGAGAAGCGCAGATCTGACTTCCGATAGACTATTCGACTGTGTCTGTGTCTGACTTCCAGGAGTGGTGTGTGTCTACCCCCCCCCCCCCACCCTTTGGCCCCGCCCCGCCATCTTTATCCCCCCCTTTATCAAGTTTACCCCTATCCTACCCCCACCCCCTTCCCCCTCTCCCTATACAGTGCATCAAGCTAAGCGACCAACGCAAAAGGTAAGTCAACTTTATTTTTTTCATTATTATCATCATCTTCATTCTTTAAAGACGCATTTAATATAGTGTGTAGTTCAAATGTAGTTTATTATCATAAGTTTTATCTTCATCGATTCGCTACATTCCCTCATTTTTACGATTTGTAAGTCTTTCTAACCGCAACTTTACCCCATCTTCATTCCTTCCCCTTTCCCTACCTCGTCCCCCTCCCCTGAAACTGACCTGACCTTTGACCCCTGACCTGTGACCTCAGCTCCCGTGACCTCCTGAGACGCCCGACTTCCTCTCCCACATTTTTTGTTGCTAATTCTCAATATGTCCTCTGTTATTATTCCTCACCTCGTCACCTTCTCTTCGTCCTGTTACTGCTCCCCTTTTCGTCCGATATGTGTCTCTTTTTATTTCTCGTGTCATTTTGATGTTTTTCTTCGTATCATATTTTTATTTATTTATTTTTCAGTTATGGTTTGTTTAATTATTTATTCTTTTTAGTTTCCCCTTTGCGAATCAGCCTCCGTTTTCTTTCCATTTTCGCTTTGCTCTCCTTCATTGTGCGTAATTCGTTCGCGATCTAAATCAAACCCGGGAATAACAATATAATACAAGAAAATACATAGAACAGACATAAAAAAAACATTAATAAAAGTGTATCTTACTCTAAAAGAAAACAAAAACGAGTGAACGTGAAAAGAAGACGAGTTTCAGAGGAGTAAGTTCAAGGGTGAGTTTGTTACCCCTTGAAGTCAACGGAGTAAAAACTTGCAGGACTGGATGTCTAAAGGATGAGGGCAGAAAGAGAGGGCGAGAAAGAGATAAATAAGAGGAGTAAAGAGAGAGAGAGAGAGATAGACATGGGGACGCTGGATGGGGGAGGGAGGGAGATATAATGTGAGAGAGGGGGGCAGTGGGAGTGGGAAGAAGGGAGAGATAATGAGATAGAAAGAGAGGGAGAGCGAAGATAAAGGGAGGGAGAATCAACTCCCAGTCCGTCCTTATTTTCCTATTTTACCTTCCATCCTTCCTAACGTCTTCCTTTCCTACTCTCTCTTTTTCTCCCCTTGTCTCTTCTCTCTCTCTCTCTCTCTCTCTCTCTCTCTCTCTCTCTCTCTCTCTCTCTCTCTCTCTCTCTCTTCCTTTCCCTTCTCTCCCTATCTCTGATCTCCCGACTTTCCTATTTCTCTTCCTCTCCTTTCCCTTTCTTTCCTTCAATTTCTCTTTATTCACCTTTTTTTTTCTTCTTTCCTCACTCTTTCTCTCTACCTTATCCAACCTCCCTTCCCCCTCCTCTTCATCTTTCTTTTCTCCTCCCTTCGTCATCGCACTCGCCCTCCCCTTCTTTCCTTTTTTCTTTCTTCATTATTATCATCATCACCATAATCATTTTTTCTTCTTCTGTTTCTTCTCCTTGTTCTTGTTCTTCATCTTTTTCATCATCAAATGTCACCATGATCATCATCACAATCATTGCCATCATCATCATCACCACCAGCATCATCATAATCATCT
>BOPN01000975.1:50638-53138 GCA_017312705.2 Penaeus japonicus
CTCTCTCTCTCTCTCTCTCTCTCTCTCTCTCTCTCTCTCTCTCTCTCTATCTATCTCTCTCTCTCTTTCTCTCTCTCTCCTTCTCTTCCCCTCTCCCTTCTATTATTCCCCCTCTCTTCCTCCCTTCCTCTCCCCTACCCCCATACCCCCCATACCTGTCCATAAACCTTCCTTATAATTCGATTCAGAATCCTATTAACCTTTTATATATTCGCCACATCCATCAGTCATCAGGCCATAAAAAACGGGACAACAACGACCTGACTATTAAATATTTATACATTAGGAGTGAGTCTATTGACATTCATTCGTGTTTTTTTTTTTTTTTTTTTTTTTTTTTTTTTCTTACGAACGCTATATAGGTTGTTACACGTACACTGTATACTCAGAGGTGGAAAGGTGAGTTTTTTAATAAAACTTTTTTAATAAAAAGCTTTTGTAGAAAATAAAAAATAAAATGTTAACTGGAAGATTGACATTGAGAAATGTTAGATAGAAAATAGAATTAGAAGAATTAGGAGATATAAAAAAGGTAGATTAAATATTTAGAAAAATATAAATGAAATAAGTTGTTTTCAAGTTGGCTTGTAGGACCTGAATCGATAATTCATTATATAGAAGTATGACTGATGAAAATAAGATTATACATTATTCATGTGTTACGATGTCTTATATCATTCCCTTGAAGGTCTTATATGCAAATCTATTTAGACGCCGGGTAGGTAAGTCAGAATTTCTATAAGAATATCTTTATAGAAGATCATGTAAGCGTAACCGTCTTCATTGCGCTCCATCATCCAAAGTGATAAAAACATTCAACTATTTTAATTTTAAAGAATGAAAAAAAAAATCTACATCCTCCGGAAATAAAAGAAATAAACTTTATGAATATTGTCACAAATATCTAAGGATTTTTTTGGGTAAACACACCAGGGCATTTACAAATAAAAAAAGATCGCCATTTTTCAAAATTATGTAAATAAGATCTGGAGTTGTATTCACACAACCAGGAATACCTATATTAACCCGAACTATAGTTACCAATTTAGAAAATATATCTACACAATCAGAAATATTTGTTGTTGTTGTTTTTTTATCTGCATTAACAAAATTAGAACCAACATTCATAGAATTAGAGATACCTATATTTTTCGAATCTTTGTTTACAAAATTGTGAATCTTCTTTTGTTTCGAAACTCTCATCGCGAGCTTCGACCTGAGGTCATTGAGTACAAAGGGAAGAGAAATTTAGTAGAGGAGATTGAACGCAGAGATATGAAGAGACGAAAAAAGAAGAAGAAGAAGAAGAAGAAGAAAGAGATGAAAATGTTTTAAGAAAGCAGGCTTCGTGCCAAGGTGGAAGGGGGTAGGGGGAGGGGAGGGGAGGGGGAAGCATGGAGGAACGGGAGCGAGGGGAAGGGTAGGGGGGTATCACGGAGGTAGTGGTAGGGAGGGGGTAGGAAGGGGTAGGGGGGGAAGGGTTAAAGGACCGTTAGTGTAACATCAGATACTTGAGCGTCTTCCAGTGACCTCGTCTCCCCTTCCGCGAGATGACCGGCCTTCCTTTCCCCTTCTTCCTCATTCCCTCTCTCCCTTTCTCCCTTTCTCTTTCTTCTTTCCTCTCTCTTTCTCTCTCTTTCTCTTTCTTTCTCTTTCTTTCTCTCTCTCTGTCTCTCTCTCTCTCTCTCTCTCTCTCTCTCTCTCTCTCTCTCTCTCTCTCTCTCTCTCTCTCTCTCTTTCTTTCTCTCATTCTCTCTTTCTCTCTTTCTTTCTTTCTCTCTCCTCCCTCAACATTTATAAAGATCCACCTGCGATCCAAGCAACGGATTCTTATAACCCGTTAAGCTTTAACCTCCCTAATCCGGATTTATAAGAAAAAAAAAGAAAAAGAAAAAAAAATAGAATATAAAAAAAGTGAGAGAAAAAAAATATTACTCCCGTTATCCTCCGTCGACACACAATCGGCCATTTTCAGTCACCGCTTTCGGTCGTAAAAGTGAACGTATTTCCCAATTAAATTCATTCACCCGGCCAGAAAATGATGATTAACCGCTGATATGATGATACATTTATGAAATTCGATTTATAAATAGATGGGTTTAATTTATTCGTCTATCTATTTATATTTGTGTGTGTGTGTTTTCCTTCTTTTTCCGAACTAAATGTTGGCGCGAAGAGAAATTTTGAATGTTTAAATGGCATTAATAATGATATTATTGATTACCAAATATGGTCATGCCGATACTGTTTTTGCTCTTTTGTTAATATTTTGGTTATAATGACATTATTGCGTGATCATAGTTTAGTAATCTATAAAGTGATGTTGATAGAGTGATTATTAGGATAAGCGGGGTTTGAGATAGTGATTGTAATTATAGTAAACAATGCTAATGATAATGAAAATAACAACAGCAACAACAACAGCGATATTAATGTTAATGATAATGATGATAATGATAATAATAGTGACAATAATGATGATAAAAATTATAACAATATA
>BOPN01000975.1:65638-70638 GCA_017312705.2 Penaeus japonicus
GATTCCAATAAAAAATAAATAAACAAAAAATACAAATCACTATATAAACATCATAAACAACCTTGAATGTCCTCTCCCCAAAATTTCCAAAATAGCTGCCAATTTAGAACCTACAATTCACTGTGACCTTCAGCAGTCAGCTCACTCTGCCGTTGCTCTTCTGAGACCTCAGGGTTGTTATCAAGCCATTGGGTGTAGATCTCACGAGGGTCAATCATCCAGTGTTTGTGGAATGAGATGAGAGGTTCCGGCCGAAGCAGTTCTGGGGGGTAGTCCATGGGGCGGCTCTGGGGACATGAGTGGGTTTTGGTTAGGCTCAAAATATAGGATCTTGGATCTTTGTCATTTGTGGAGTGGGAAAGATTCAGTTAATATAAAATGTAATTGAATTTTTATTCTCCTTAACAAAGGGGCAGGGGTAGGGGCAGGGGCAGGGGCAGGAGCAGGAGCAGGGGAAGAGGAAGAGGAAGGGGAAGGGGAAGGGGAAGGGGAAGGGGAAGGGGAAGGGGAAGGGGAAGGGGAAGGGGAAGGGGAAGGGGAAGGGGAAGGGAAGGGAAGGGGAAAGGGAAGGGGAAGGGGAAGGGAAGGGGAGGGGGAAGGGGAAGGGAAAGGGAAAGGGAAAGGGAAAGGGAAAGGGAAAGGGAAAGGGAAAGGGAAAGGGAAAGGGAAAGGGAAAGGGAAAGGGAAAGGGAAAGGGAAAGGGGAAGGGGAAGGGGAAGGGGACAGGGAAGGGGACAGGGATGGAGACAGGGATGGAGACAGGGATGGAGACAGAGATGGAGACAGGGATGGGGACGGGGATGGGGACGGGGATGGGGAAGAAGCAGAAGCAGAAGCAAAAGCAGGATATGGAGATCGAGAAAACAAAAAAAAAAGAAAAAAAAGAAAGTGAATTACAACAGAAAATAGAAGAAAAAGAAAAAGAAGACAAGGATGGAAAACAAGAAGTAAAAGGAGAGGGAAGAGGAGGAAGAGGAGGAAGAGGAGGAGGAGGAGCAAAACAAGATCATCAATAATATAAGAAGAAAAAAACGAAGAGAAAAAAAAAATTATAATAAAAAATAAGCAACGTAATCTACAGACCTGGTGGAATCCCTCTACATGAGTGACTGGCACAGACAGGCGTGACAGACATACCCCAAGGAACATATCGTCTGGGGTATCATTAGTCGGGCAGCTGCACACATCCGGGTCAGCAAGTTCTTCCACCTGAGAGAAAACAAAGCCAGGCGCAATATAAATTTTTGGATTAATTTCCCCCAATCTTATGTAATACTACTGTAAACAGCAACTCTCAACATTGCTTCTTTATTATAAACCTGATACTAAACAAGTAGATCTTAATCAGTTAATTCTATCGGACTTCCCACAATTTAGCTTCATCTCACCAGCCCTCGACTGAAGACCATTCCACCTCCGCCAGTGATGTAGTCATAGCCATGTCTTTTGACTGCCATGTAGCCATAACGCTCTCCAATGGCTACCATCTCATCAGGGTCATAGCAGGCCAGGAGTGACTTCAGACGAGGAATGCTATTTTGGGAAGGAGAGAGAGAGAGAGTAAAATGGTCTTTATTTTGATTTGGTAATGGGTTCGAGTTTTGAGATGGATATGCACTTGTGTCTTGAGATAGTTGAGGGAATATTATATGATCTTTATCCACTAGACAATATGAAAGTAAGAAAAATGGCACTGTTATTTCTATAACAGAGTAACTAAAAGCAAATACAGCATTTGTAAAGAAATCTGTAAGGAAAAAAAATAAAACCTTTTCCATTAAAATCCATACTCTGCATTATAGCACAAAAACAAACTGCATATTTTCTTAGCTTCTTAGCTTTCCTTGCATGAAACCAACCTGATAAGAGTGTCATCATCTACAATGGCAAGCCACTTCATAGACGTATCAAGGTCCTCCACATGACGTATGATGGCAAGGGTTTTCCCACAGTGTCCCCTCTCTGTGTTGGGGATGCCAAGAGACACTGTACCCCAGTCTGAATCTGCAGGAGAGAGTGAAATTAAATTGGTTGGATGCTTTCTTTACCATTTTGTGCAGTGTCTTCTTTGCTTTACTAAGTTCTTTTCTTTTTTTTCTCTTGCTTCTGTTATATAAGTATTTATGCTTTCTCTATCTTCTTTCCTCTTTCATTTTTGCTTTGGTTTCTCTTCTTTTATCTTACTTTTATATCCTTTCTCACTTCCCATCCTTTCTTCAATTTGCTTATATTATTCCCACACTTCCCTTATACTTTTCTTTACATTTCTCCTCCCTTTACTTTGACTTTCCCTCGTTGTATTACACACTTTCCTTTCTTCTTTCATTTCTTTTCTCTGTATCCACACCTCACCTGTCTTAACACCATTCCCACTTACCTTCCCTCCCTCCTTCTTCCCTTCTCTCTCTCTCTCTCTCTGAATCTTCACATTCCTCACTCCTGACACACACACACACACACACACACACACACACACACACACACACACACACACACACACACACACACACACACACACACACACACACACACACACACACACACACACACACACACACACACACACACACACACACACACACATATATATGTATGTATGTATATATGTACATACGTATATGTGTATATATATATGTGTGTATATATTTATATATATATATATATATATATATATATATATATATATATATATATATATATATATATATGTATATATACACATACATACATACATACATACATACATACATACATATATATATATATATATATATATATATATATATATATATATATATATATATATATATATATATATATATATAGATAGATAGATAGATAGATAGATAGATAGATAGATAGATAGATAGATAGATAGATAGATAGATATAGATATAGATATAGATATAGATATAGATATAGATATAGATATAGATATAGATAAGATATAGATTTATGTATGTATATATGTATATTTATATATATTATATATATATATATATATATATATATATATATATCTATCTATATATATATATATATATATATATATATATATATATATATATATATATATATATATATATATATATACATAAATCAGAATGACAATGACACATAATACAAGACATATGTCCTAAACCTAAAAACATCCTAAACACAATACAAAATACAATATACATAACATACAACATAAAAAAACTACAACACAAAGCCCACAACACAAACACAAAACACAAACCCTACAACACACTGCACTGCACCTTCTCTGTCACTATAAAGGCCATAGTTGGGAGCATCCGGAAGCCAAGTGTCTTTGATGACAGGAAGTCGCTTCTCATGGTAGTGCGAGCATGTCTTCACCGCTACATGGATTTCATCCGTCTGCAGCTCCCTATCCTGGTCCAGTAATTATAGATGTAAAAAATAAATGAATAATCAAACCAACTATTAAAGTATATCAATAAGTCATAGAATATAAAATGCGGACGTGTCAATGTTCACAAAGCACAAAAAGTTAGTTCTGGAAATCTTATTCCTTCACTGTCCACCTATCCCTAAATATATAAAATGGTTGAACACTTTTGTATAATTTCTTGTTGCTTCCAGATGTGCGCAAATCAAAATATCAATTGTTGTCAACAGCTGTTATCTAAAGTACATATATTGTAATTACTGTACCCTTTATATACCAGGGAATGTAAAACTCGACCAAGAATATCATCAAATTCATCAAAACTATAATTAAATCAAATTAACATTTAAAAAGATAATTAAACCAAGTTCATTGTGACAAATGGATAAAAGGGTAGTTAAGATAGTTAAAGTTGAAGTTATATAAAAAATAACAATGCACATGGAAGAATTCCAGCATCCAATAATTATTGAACTCTCGGATGCACAAGCTGCATAAAAAAAATATGAATCTGTTAACATCACTGTCTAATTCATATCCATCATTCATGGAGACTCATTTCATAATACCCCATACTCAGTAAAACTCACACAGGGTTTGCGAGGCTGGAAGGTGACAGCGCAGGCCTCCTTTTCAGCTTCCACACAGAAAGTGCGCTCATTGGTAAGCTTTACTCCTGCTGACTCTACAAAGCGTGCAAACTCATACTGGGGATCAATGGTAAAATCAATCTTGGGTCTTGTTGTCGCATCTAGCCATCTCTTTGTCAGTCTGTGAGGCAAGGATTGAATTAACTTATGTAATAATAATAACTTCTCTATACAATGTGTCCTGGTATGGTAGCATTTTCATACATGTATATCAGTGAGACAAGGAATGGTAATCAGTACCAGGACAAAAATCAAAATTAACAAAATTTTGCATTTCACCAAACAACACACACACACAATTCTTACACATTCTTCAGTTCACCATAAAACATATCTACACAAATCCTTATGCCTCCTTTAAGACAGCATAAAAACATAAATACACACAATCCTCACACTTCCTTCCTTGCACAACTATAACAAATACACAGATTCCTCACTCCTTCCCTGCACCACAAAACACATCAAAACATATAATCTTAACACTTCCTATACTTCCTATGCCCTCAACCACATATCCTATTTTGTAGCTTTAAAGGATAATCAACTGAACCTCTTGATAAGTGGAGTAGATAGGGCCATCCCAGCCCTTGTATCAGGGTAGAGGAAGGGGTTATTGGGGTCCACAGAGTCAAAATGGTGGATGATCGTGTCTTCGCGGTCCCACAGAGAGCGCCCTAGGAACAATGCCTGTAATGTGCAATTATGCATACATGTTACCAAATTAATATGATATATAACTATCAGGTAATCAAATTGCTATCAAAGTGTTCTTGAAGTCTAATTGCAATATTAATATAAGTATAAGTAACATATGCCAGAAAGGAAACTACATTGAAAGCTAGAATCCTTTGCATGAGACCAGAGTAAAAAGATATAAAAATTCCGTAAAGTTGTAAGTATGTGCATCTTTTTCATTCACTGAAGTCTGATAT
>BOPN01000975.1:75638-100638 GCA_017312705.2 Penaeus japonicus
ACATATATATTTATATATATATATATATATATATATATATATATATATATATATATATATATATATGTATAAAGGCACATAAATGCATACACATACATCTCTCTCTCTCTCTCTCTCTCTCTCTCTCTCTCTCTCTCTCTCTCTCTCTCTCTCTCTCTCTCTCTCTCTCTCTCCCTCTCTCTGACTGACTGTTTATGTGCACTGCAGACAATATCGACGGTCTGCAATGAACTAGGATTGATTAATTCAATAGATAAGACCAAGGTATATAGTCACAATGTAAAAGATAAACAGTTCAATATAGATAGTGATAGTATAGCTCAGGTTGAGTCATTTCGATATCTCGGAGTAAATATTCCACATACGGCCGAAGATGTTGAGGTGATCAATCAAAAATGTAAGAGTAGACTAGCTGCCCTACGAGCAGTTGCTGGCAATAATGTAACTTCGGGGGCAAACATACGAATTGTAAGCACGATGTATACAGCTTACATAAGACTTCATTGATTATGCTGCACCTGCTCTAATAACACAGCCATCCCGAACAATTAGAAGGCTAGAAGTAAAATGTGGCAATGAGGATAATCCTGGGATGTCCAAATACTACTAAGGTCTTGAACATGAGGAAAGAACTCGGATTGCCAAGCATTACTGATAGGATCACAGAAATCAACACAATGACAGCAATAAAATTATTAAGATCGTCAGATGACAGTATAGCCAAGGAATCTTTGTTAAATTGCCTTTCCACGGGGCGCCACAGATCTGCTTGGGTCAAGAAAACATGCTCAGAGCTTCGAAACCATAATATGATAGATTTCTGCAAAGGGATCCCTCAAAAACATTCTGTTCCGCCATGGGAGATAAAGCACTTCGACATCATCAAAGCAAGTGTCCCTCCAAAAAAACAAATTGAAAACAACGCCCACCTGAAAGCTAAATTAAGAAAGGACATTCTGAAGCAAATTCACGAGATTAAGCAAGAGTATGAGATAAAACAGCTTATTTTCACTGATGGGTCGGTAATTCCAGCCACAGGTTCAGCCGCATGCGCTGCAATCGTATGCGATGCCACTGGAAGGATTAGCGATGTTGGTTTCAGACTCAACAACTGGGCGTCCATCCTGCAGGCAGAACTGTTTGCTTTACTTGTTGCTCTTAAGATAGCCGATCGCACGGGGGATAGTACTCTCATCATTACAGACTCCCTCTCCTCACTTCATGCTCTAAACTCATACAGAAATGATAACACAGGACTCGTGTCAACAGCGAGGCATAGGTTGAACAGATTGTTTCTGAAGGATGTAACCACTAAAATATTGTGGGTACCATCACACATAAATCTAGAGTTACACGATATGTATTGATGCCTATCTAGGATCATGCAGTCATATGGATACTATTGAGTATGACATTGGTGTAACAACTGAGCATGTACGTAAGAAAAAGCTCTCCACTCAGGCTGAAACTGAGAGAAATGTTGAGCAAGACACAAGCAGATCAATCATTCACCATAATGCTATGTCCAAGACAAAGCATATCTACGGCAGTACAAACAGAGTTACGAGACAGCTTGATGTAGTGACCGCAAGATTACGGTTTGGCTACAAATATTACTGGGAGTATAGTGTTTCAAACAATGCTGGGGGAACTGAATGCAAGTTGTGCAGTCAGCCCTATTCACACACCCTTGACCACTATGTAATGATATGTCCTCTAATTGAAGAATTTCGTGAAAGGATTGAACGTAAAACATTGTACAGTATTGCAACATCCTTTATAGAGGACGGCATTTTATCAGATATATTACGTAAACACAAAGACTTTGCCTGTAATAGATAAAATTGAAAGGCCTCTCTAGAGTGATATACATGCACTACTCTGTCTTATGTATAGCTTTGCCCTAGCTTATTGATCGACAGGGTCACAGTAATATCTGCTTTACCAACAATGTATGTCTCAGAATTTAATATGAACTGTACAATCATTTAGCATAGTTCCTATGCCTATTCATGTGTATACAATGTATATAGTATGAATAAACATATCAAAATCAAATCAAATCTCTCTCTCTCTCTCTGCATATATATATATATATATATATATATATATATATATATATATATATATATATATATATATATATATATATATACATATATATATTTATATATATATGTATGTATATATATATATATATATATATATATATATATATATATATATATATATACATTATATATATATATATATATATATATATATATATATATATATATATATATATATGTGCGTGTGTGTGTGTGTGTGTGTGTGTGTGTGTGAGTGTGCTTTTGAGTGTAAAGGTGTTCTTGCATATGGCTTTATCTTTGGAGCGATCGGTGCATGTTCTATATGTCTCTCTACCTGACTCACTCCTCAAAGTCAAAGTTATATAGTCTCAGTAGCAGAACTATAGTAAGAATCAAGTAGAAATTGGTAGCCTTGTGTAAAAAAACAAACTTATCGTATTAATCTAGATAGAAATAAATGACTAATACAAAACAAAATAGATAGCTAGAAATCATGCCTATGTTACATAAATGAAAAGACTGATATACACGGTACATAGTTATTGTAATATCTTGTCAGCCGAGGTCGGAGCTGAAGTCCGAACGATTGTCTTTTGGCAATTCAATGGTTCAGTTCAGAATGCGGACGCTGACTTGAAACTTTAATCGCAAGATATTGAAGTGATGAAAAAAATATAAGAATGTGTTCTCTCTGGCACAATCCTCGCTCAAAAGCTGTTTTCATTTCAATCACATCATAGACAACCGATGATATTTAGAGCAGTTTTGAGCAAGATTTGTAATAAATAGAGTGAATCTTGTTCCCGAGTTCCTTGTCCGACCTCATGACCTTCTTCGCGTAGTAACAAGAAGTCAGCTGGGCGGTTCTTAATTTCATTTTTTTCTTTATAATTCCACATATGCGTATCCATTGCCTCGTTCCTTTGGATTTGTTCCCAAGACAAGGGATCTTTGATAGAACCCTTATCATCGATTAGAGTTTTTTTTATAGCAATTGTTTTTTCTTCATTGTATGACTTTGCTGTTTGTTATATGGTGCTATCATGTGATTTGAATATTATGTTACTTCTGTTGACACATGCTACTCACATAGATGTATGCTACTCCTTTTAATATATTAGCAGAATGATTGCGCCACTATTCGAGGGAGCCGTTGGTTTTCTGCAGGTTTTACTTGCCATGGCAGTGCGTGTCCCAGTGTTATCGTTATTCCTCTATCTAACATAGGTTTCTTGAGAATATCGAAGGAACTCTATTAACGACACTGACTTCCTCTGGCAACAAGAACAAATAAAACCGTGGCTTGGCTGTTTCAGGGGTAAAAAAAGCGGCCGCCTCACCCACAGGGACGGCTCATTGTCATTCGCACATCGATTGTTCAAGTCTAAATGCTGAGTGCGACATTCTCTTTGGCAAAGGTTAGAATAGCAATAGGAAGTCTACACTTAGGGTATGCCTTTCCGCCTAAATTCATGGTTGTTGTTGTTGTTTTTTTCATAGTTTGTCACTATTGTATGAGATCACCAGCTAAGATGGATCGCTTTGGGAAGCATAGCAACAGCCGTTGTCCCTCTGTCAGGCAGGCAATAAACCTCATCAACAATTTTCGTAAGGCCATCTTTTGCCGCCTTGGACCACGCTTTAATTTTAATTTTCGTCCAAAAGACTTTAAATGGTAACTACGTTGCTTCTCATTTCCTTGTACAAGCCACTAACGATCTATGCGGGTAAGCTCATCACAAGCAGACATGCAATTTAGGAAATTGGAAGATACAGTTTGGGGCTTTACAAGTATATTATGTTCAAGTATTTAAAAATGCAACGATATGGATCAGAAATGGAAAAAAAACAAGGCTGATTGTCCTCATGCTACCGAAAATATTCTTTTTTTTTTAAATAAAGGGTGAAAATTTATTGAAAAATCCCCCAGTCATAACAACGTATTTCCCAAATGATTAACAAAAGCAGTCGGTACATCCTGTTAGACTTAACGCTAAGAACAAAAAAGATGTGAAAGGAGTAGAATTTGACAAGGCGGGATGTAATGGATCTTGAATCCTTGACAGAAGTGCACATCGTGGGTATGTGCCACGACGGCTGCTGCACTTCCGCCTTATCGCTTTGACATTTCCGGAGAGGAGGGACGAAACTCGCCAAGGAAGGAGAAGAAGCACCACTGATGAATAGCAAATAGACATTAGTGAAGTAAAGCTTATTGCGTTTTTTTTCTCTCTCTCAAACATCGTCACATACACAAAACATTTCCGCGCGAAGGGCAAAACATCTTCACTGTCTGTGTTTATGAAAGAATACTAAGCAAAATATCACACAAAATACTACATATAACTCACTCCTTCTATAGGTCGAACATTTTCTGCAATGATGAGACTCCGCGCAATTCTACTCGCGTAACTCGTCCAATACTCGTGTAATTTCACCGAGTTTCATCTCCGAGCTAGTCTTTAGATTGAAATATCTTCCCTATCTCATTCTGTGTTTTTGGCACATTATTAGTATTGCTATTGTGTTTCTTACTAGAATGATTATCATTCTAGTACTAACATCAAAATCATTGTTGGCATTTTCATTATCATCATCATTAAAATCATTCGTCAATCATTTAATCTTCATTATATACCACTAATGAAAATGATTGCAATAATTGTAATAATAACCACGGTAATAAAAATCATGACAATTATCATGATAATGAGAATTGTAATAGCAGAAGTAGTAGTAGCAGCGGTAGTAATAACAGTAATGATAATAATGATAAAGCTAACGATCATCATAACATTAAGGGAAATATCATATCAATTTGACAGTAGATAATGATGATGATGATAATAATAGCAGTGACATTATTAAAGATAATATTGATAATGATAATAATAACAATAATGATGCTGGTAATTATAACATCGACAAAGTAATCATAATAATGATAATATAATGATAATAGCAATGAAAATAATTAGGTTAATATTGATAAGTAACGATGATGGTAATATTAATAACAATGATAGTAATGATAATAATAATGATACCAATATTAATGATAAGACTGGTAATGCTAAGAATACGTTTGATAATAAAAAGGATAAAAAAATAATGATAATGATATCAACACTGGGAATGATAATGATAATAACAGTGATAATGAGTATACAAGTAACAATGATAGGCGACGATGCTATTAATAATGATAATGATAATAACCATGATAATAAATTTGATAATAATGATTATGATGATGTTAATAATGATAATAATGCTAGTAATGATGATGATGATAATGATATTAATAGATGATACTAATGATAACGATGATCATAATGATAATGATAACAATGATCATGATAATGATAATCGTAATAATGATAATCATGATAATAGCAATAAAGGTTATAATAATGATGATAATACTGATGATGATGGTGATAGTTATGACTATAATGATAAGGATGACAATGATGATGATAATGATGGTAATATCATTAATAATATTATCAATAATGATTATTACAATAACAGTAATGATGATAATAATACTGATGACAATAATAATAGCTAAAAAGATAATAAAAGTAACAGTAATTGTGATAATATGGACAATGATACCAGTGGTAATTATGATCATGATTATAATAGTAGTACTAGTGATGATGATTATGATAGTAAGTAAGATAATAAGAATGACGATGATCATATGAACAATAGTAGTGACAGTGATGATGAAGATGATTGTAATATCTATAATGATAGGAATGATAGTGATAATATAACAAGATCTAGCAAACACTATTCACTGTAAAACGTACTCAATCATAATACTTAAAGAGGAGAAGAATAAGATCTAAACCATCCGAAGAAGTTAACTACAAGAAGGGCTTCTAATGACAGAAAAGAAAATACTTGGACACAATGTACACTTTTTAATTGAATATTTTCCATCACCTTCTAACCACACCCCCTCGATGACGTCACCGCGACCGGATTCCTGGATTCCCTTCGGATTCACCTTAGCCGAACGCTCTCACGGTGAGGCCAGAAAGGAAGTGAACACGATAAGTAAATGTTAAGGAAAAGCTTAAATAACAACCAAGTAAATGAGACCATTAAGGAAATAGAAGTACCATAAAGGGCCTGGGAAGTGAGGAAGCTGGATATAAGGACGGGGGTGAGTATCCAAGGGTACTTGACGACCTTGTTTCTGCCCATTTTACAAAGAAAGGGAATTGCATATTTTAAAAAGGCCTAATTTTAGGGACAATTAGCAATTTTTTTTCCCAATGAGGTCTACATGATATTGAGAGACATCATTTTGACTCTGTTATTCTTTTCACTTGTTTTACATTTTATTTCCCGTTTTGCTTCTCTCTCTATCTCTCCTGTTTGTATCTGTCACATTCAGTTTGTTTTATTTTCTTGTGTTTTTTTTAGCTGTTATGTTTGTTTACTGTGTTATGTATGGGTTTTTATTACTATTAAGACGAGTTATGTGTTGATTTCGTTATTTGTATTTATATGTAACATTTTTATTAAAGATTTCTTTTATCAATCTTTCTTTCATTTTCTCTTTCTGTCACTGAGGGTCTGTTTCTTTGCTGTGTATTTATTTGCTGTTCTTGGATCACACATGTTATTTCATTTCCTTATATAACCAATGCCAAATGGGTATGATAATAAAAGAAAAGAAATTGATGAAAGTACTGAATAGAAGAGAAAAGGCTCTCTATTCCTCAAAACATGGAACAGGTTTTAGAAATTCAAATTGCCGTATTATCATTGCTAACATAGGGCATTGTATTGGTAGGTTAAGACTGATTAAGATTATGGGATTAGCTTAGTGAAATTAACATCTTTAGGAAAGGCATAAGTAAGGGTTGACTTTTTCTTTTTAACTATCATAATTAGTGATTACTGCATTTGTTCCACTGGCTGTAATTACGAACTATTTGTATTATTCATGTATATAAAGAGATGAATTTATATGTAGAGATAAATGAGAGAAAGTAGAAGAAACTATAGCCTAAGGAGAAATGTAGTTTTATATTGTACATTCATAACTCATATTTTATGACTTGCAATACCTGCTCACAAACTTGTGATAATTTGTCATTATTGAAAAGTTAACCATATTTCAAAGACGCATCAGAAGAGCAGATGTAAAAAATTTGGAAATAATGATGCAGCCTATTTCTCCTGTATGCTCAATAAGGGGGCGTGTCTGTGCTGCAATATCTCGAGGTCTCAGTATTCCGAGTGATTTGCTTAAATTAGGTTCCACTGCAGTAGATTTAGTTTGAGTTTGAGTTGGTTACTATATATTTGTTTTGGATAGATTGGAGCTATGGTTCTTAACCCATTCACACCGGGGCTATTCCGGCTCTGAATGGTCAGAATGCCAGGGTTTTAAAACGCATAAGCCTAACGCCTCAGGATTCTTGGGCGCACTAGCTGTGAGCCTGGGCTGTCCGCTCGCTCACCCCGAGTGCCAGCCTTGACCAAATACCTCACCGCTGGCGTCTGACCCAAAAACCATGAAACGTGTCAGCACATCATCCGGTGTAAATGGGTTAACCAGGGTAGTACCTATACCCTCAGGGTCTCTGTAACATCAAATTGTGGGTTTCAAACTTGCTGGCCAATGCAGTGCTATTTATAAAGACACTGGGAAAATCAAATTATATATGGCAGGGCCTTGATAATTCAGACGACTGGATGCATTATTTTGGTTCAGTATTGGAGTATAGTTTATTTTTGAGCTAGATTTGTTTCACTGACCAATTCGGGCCATCTCAGTCTTTGACAGGGGGTAGAAGAGTGTGATTACATCCCAAGGGGGAACCAGAACTAAAAAAAGATTAACCCTCTCTGGACGGGTGGTACAGTACTGTACCGCGCATTCAAAAGCCCAGTGGCCGGGCGGCACAGTATTGTGCCAGCCATTTAATAGATTTAGGCTTAATAATTCGAACGCCCCGGCATTGGGACATTCAAGGCTGGAATGCCCCCGTCGTAAATGGGTTAAGCACCACTGGAATGGAGTTAATGCAGGTTAGAAGATTTTATAATGTAGAAGAGATAGGGGAATATTATAGTAATAAGGTGTGATGTAATTAACCCTTTTGGGATAGGCCACAGCTTAAGAGGTTCAGCCCGGGATCTTAAGATGTTGTGTGTGTTTTCTATTATTTTCTAGACTTTCTAGATATGTAAGTCTATATATCATGTATTAGGAAAGTGATATGTTGCAGAATGGTTGATTAGTGTTGTAAAGAATTATTTATGTGTGTGAGAGAGATAGAGATAGAAATAGAGAAAGGTTTGCTTATGTATGTGATAGAGATCGAGAAGGACTAATGATCATCAGCCTTCTTCTTATTAGTTAGCTGCCAAATGAGCCCTTCTGTTGGTTGTATGTCCATTGTCAGTAAATCTTGAAAATATCAAGCTATACCATGATCTCCTCACTTCATGCTACAACAAAGCTCTACTCTTGTACTGGAGTGCAAAACCTTGAGGCCATGACATTGCATGATGCATAGATCTCTTGGACTTTCAGAAGCAAATGTTGAATTACTTCTACTTACTGCAGTTTTTTTTTCTCTCTCTCTCTCTCTCTCTCTCTCTCTCTCTCTCTCTCTCTCTCTCTCTCTCTCTCTCTCTCTCTCTCTCTCTCTCTCTCTCTCTCTCTCTCTCTCTCTCTCTCTCTCTCTCTCTCTCTCTCTCTTCTCTCTCTCTCTCTCTCTCTCTCTCTCTCTCTCTCTCTCTCTCTCTCTCTCTCTCTCTCTCTCTCTCTCTCTCTCTCTCTCTCTCTCTCTCTCTCTCTCCCTCTCTCCCTCTCTCTCTCTCTCTCTCTCCCTCTCTCTCTCTCTCTCTCTCTCTCTCTCCCTCTCTCTCTCCCTCTCTCTCTCCCTCTCTCTCTCTCTCTCTCTCCCTCTCTCTCTCTCTCTCTCTCTCTCTCTCTCTCTCTCTCTCCCTCTCCCTCTCTCTCTCTCTCTCTCTCTCTCTCTCTCTCTCTCTCTCTCTCTCTCTCTCTCTCTCTCTCTCTCTCTCTCTCTCTCTCTCTCTCTCTTTCATTATTTCTCTCTTTCTTTCTTCCTCTTCTCTTATTTAACCTCATGGTGTTGATTTGCGTTTTCTTTAGGGCCATAACCTTAGTTTTTCTCTATGGTCATATAGTCATAGTTTCAAAATTGACCTTTTACTTTTGTGAGAGTATTGATGGAGAGAGAACTTGAATGTAAGAATTTCAGTTGATAGAAATTAATTATAACCCAAGGATAAAAAGGAAGTATATGCAATCAAAATTGTTTGAATATTCATTGATTGTTCAAAATGGGATCATATGAAGATAGAGAAAAAATAATGCAATGGCCATAAAGAACCCATAAATCAAGATGGAACTTGTAGACTTTCCTGGTTATTTATCATCAAATAAGAATCTGCTCCAAGCTCTATCTTGCATGAATTTATGTGGTAGAAGTTGTTGCCTTTCCTGGAGTGCAAGCATGAAGGTAACAGCAGTGCTTGATGCAGTTTAATTCTGCATAATTACTGGCAAAGACAAAACTGTGGTGATGGGCAAATGGGCCAGTGGTGGGTGGTGGTGAGGGGGGCTCTGAGCAGGAAATCCATCCCCCAAGATGTGATATGATTTACCACCTCATAGTACAAAAACATTCTGTTTTACATTGTAATTAGTCACCTTCTTATTTATGGCACCTTATTTTTAATGTTATTGATTTTCTTGTTATTATTATTTTTATTTTTTTAATGATATTTTATTATTGATGATAATAGCTTGATGATATTGTTATTATTCTTTCTATTATTAGCATTATTATCTTTAAATGTAGTAGTTGTCATTATTGTTATTATATGTATTATTATATTTTCTCCTTGAGATGAGAGTCAGTCATTATGTTTGATGCTGTTATTCTTATAACAAGCACAGCCATTTTATGAATATTATGAATAACCCTCATGTCAAATATAAAGCTTAACCCATTCCCGACGGGGGATTTCTAGCCTAGAATGTCCAAATGCCGGGGCGTTCGAATTATTAGGCCTAAATCAATTGAATGGCTGGCACAATACTGTGCCGCCCGGCAACTGGGCTTTTGAATGCGCGGTACACATGCTGTACCACCCGTCCTGTGTGGGTTAATTGATTAATTGAATAAGCTGTTGTGTTCTTTTCTCATGTGATTATGCTTTTATATTCTTTTTTTATTCATTTAAAATGAGTACCTTAGTATATTTAACCCAATCCTGACGGGCTCGGTGATAAGTGGAAACCCCCTACGCCAGGCCTATGCAATATTGCATTGGGAACGTCTTACTGGTGTGTTACCCCGTCATCGGGCATTTAGCTGTGTCACGGGTGTATCACCCCCGTCATCGGGCATTTAGCTGTGTCACACGGGTGTGACGCACTGTCATCAAAGGGTTAATTTACTTATGACCATGTTTCTTCCTTCTCTATTTTTCACCAGGTGAAGGCCCAAGGGTCGCAGGTGCTATCTCCACCGCCGCCCGACCACCGCCTCCCCCTTCCTTCCCCTGACCCTACACTACCATGCCGCGCTACCTGCAGCCAGAGGAGGCCACGGCCCGTGACTTGGAGCGTGGCAAGGCCGTGCGCAGGTTCTCCCACCGGCACCGGCCTGAGCACGGCACACTGAAGATCCGCAGAGAAACTGGCCACATCATCTGGGTTGGAGCGCAAGGTGTTAGGGAGGTCATCAGTGAGTATGAGAAGAGTTTTCTTATAGCTGGTGTTGAAGGGAAATGTATAGTTTGTCCTTTTCCTCTCCTCTTTATCTTTCATAGTATTGTTTTGTTTTACTTGGATTATGGCATTTATACCTGTATACTTTGATGTCAAGCTGGTTCTTGGAAAACCTCAGTTTTTCATGAATGAAAAAGAAAGTTGTCCCAATACATTTTACATTACCCTCAATGCTTGTGTCTTTCTGGCTCATAATATATCAATATGAAAGTATCACCTTTGATCTGGATTTCTTCTTTAAATAAGTATAGCACAATAGAAATAAACCTTTGTAAACAAAACTAGTTGCAAACCCATATATCAGGAGCCTTTCCTTTGTTTCTGGTTTAATTATTTTTTTATTCTTTTCTTCTCTCCCTATGAAGATATATCTTTAAGAGATCTTGGGAAATTGAAAATTATTCACTAAAAGTTAATTTAGTCACACTCCCCCCTCTCCCTCTCTCACCATACAACTAACTTCCTCACCTTTATTCTTCTCCTTTCGCACCTTAGCTTCCCTGGCAGACATTAAGGAGGTGCGACCGGGGAAGGGGTCCAAGGACTTTGAGAAGTGGCAGGAGGAGGCCAGGAGGGAGGAGAGAGCCAAGTGCTTCATTGTCTTCTATGGGAAGGAGTTCAAGCTCAGAACGCTCTCGATTGCAGGTGAGTGAACCACTCTTTTTGGTGTTTTTAATTGTTGTTAAGCATTGTTATTTTCTAAATTTGTCAGTCTGGTATATGCAAGGTTGCTCACAGGTGTTGGGGATGACCTCCTGCCCTAAGCAAGAGTACTGGCTTGGAGGTGTTGTTGGCCCATGGAGACTTCTATCAAACTATGTCTCCTTCTGTGGTGGGGAGTGGGCCAACACTATCCTTTGGGTTCATTGTGAACCCTGACACCTTTTTTGTGAGAACTGGAGAAGGTTAATTGTTATGAGGAATTATAAACAGCATTTACAAAAAAAAGGATGATGTGCTCTTCCTTGGGCTGGAAACATCAAATGGATAGTATGATGTCAAAAGGAGTAACATTCATCAATTCTTTGCCGTGTGATTTAAAAAGAAACAAGTAATTATTCTAAGTAGTTATTCTGCAAAAGAAAAAAAATCGTAGCAGGAAAAGGAGACCTGAATCCATTTTTCTATGCTATTGGGAATCTTCACACTTTCTCTCCTCCGTGCAGCAATCGCCCCTGATGAATGTACTGAATGGATCAACGGGTTAAAATACCTCAAGGAAGAGGCCCTCAATGTCCCTTACACCATTAGACTGGAGCGGGCTCTGCGCACAGAATTCTACAACATGGAGAACCAAAATAACAGGTAGGTTTGATATAACTCCAATGTCTGCCCCTCTCTCACCCTCTCTCTCACTTTGTTTTCATTCCCACTTTGTTCTTGTAAGCTTGTAGTATGTAATTCTGAAGATGGGGTAACCTGACACACATAAATTACATCTCTTGTGTTGTGGAAACTATTCAGTCTTATTTATACCCTTTTATCCATTTGTCACAATGAACTCAGTTCATTTGTCTCTCTCTCTCTCTCTCTCTCTCTCTCTCTCTCTCTCTCTCTCTCTCTCTCTCTCTCTCTCTCTCTCTCTCTCTCTCTCTCTCTCTCTCTTTTTCTCTTTTCCTCACTATATCCACACAGCCCCCCCCCCACACACACACACAAAGGGGGAGGGGGTTAGGAGGTAGGTATGCATTTAGTCATTAACCCATTGAGTACGGGTGTCATGACATACATGACGTAGGAGCTTTGGCGTGACGACGGGCGTCATGACGTACACGACGTTCGGGGATTTTGGATCACTGTGCTATTTTATTTTGCTATGAAAAAGGAATGAGTGATGATGGCTACTGCAGTCATAATTACTATGATTACTGTAATACTGTGCTAGCTTAACGTCCAAAACCTAGATGGCACCACTTTTTCCTAGCACCAGCAGGAGAGAGAGCCTTGAATGGCACCCATCCACGGTCTCCATGCACTGCCTCTATAGAGCGATGGCACACACTAAGTTGATGAACCCTTGTGGCTTGCGCCCGCGATGAAGATGTGCAGGCAGAACGAGAAGAGGAAGGTGACTCAATCTATACCCAGTGTCTAAAATGTGCTCCTGTGCCAATATGGATGTTTTTCACTGTGGCACCTACAGTCACAAACTCAGGTTTCATCTCTTCCTTACCTCTGCTATCTTTGGCTTAGGTGTTATATGTTTCAGATTCAGTTCTTCATGACAGCACAAAATACGAAAAAAATAAAGTGGCTTTTTGTCCTCCCATAAAACAGCAATACTTCTATCACATTTGAGTATAAATAAGGTGCCACTGAGCTAATATGGATAACATACTACAATTTTAGTCAACTGCAGCACTGATAGAGCCTGTCATACGGCACATATAAGTCTCTAAACTCAATAAAACACACAAAAAATAAAACACAAAAACCGCTCTAGTTTTACAATGAATGACTGAAAGAGATTTGGATGCTTCAAATTATATTGCTTCAAGTGGTCTCTCTCTAAAATGAAACCTATCCTGGAGGCTGGGCAAGCAAATTTATCTCCGTCTGCAATGGGTTAAGTCACAAATGCTAAAAGCAAAACCCACACCCACTGAACACACACTAAACCCATTTTGCCCTGACCCCTTCAGAATCACCTTTCGTGATGTGAGGAACTTCCTGCCACGCATCCACTACAAGATGACCAACAACCAGCTCAAGCAGCTCTTTGACCAGGTGGATGACCGTAGCCTGGGTGAGATTGGCTTTGACCAGTTCTTCGACCTTGTCAAGAAGATTGCTTGGGACAAGGATGTTGATGTAAGTATGTTGTACTGTGGCTGTCATTTTTCTGATTTTTATTGTTGTTGTGGTAATAGTTATTTTCATAGATTTTTTCTTTCTCTTTAATATTTTTACTTCTCTTTTTTTTTTTTTTCTCATTCCTTACATTTGTTATCTTTTATCTCTTCTTTTTCCATATACAATAGCTTCTGCTCATTTTTTTTTTTTCTTCTTCTTTTTATACTATTCTTTTGTCACTTCACTCTTTTGACTTGCACCCCACACTCATGTCAGTCAACTCCCCGCACACACTCTCCCTCCCTTCTTGGGCACCCCCTTTTTCCCCTATCAATCCCTCACTTGAGCCTCACCTCTCTTGTTTCTTTTCTCCAGAAAATGATGTTCGAGAATGCGCGAGAGGTTGGTGAAAAGTCACTGCTAGACAAGTACAGCTGCGAGGGAAAGGTGTCATTGCAGGACTTCCAGCTTTTCCTGGTGGAGGAGCAGAAGGAGCCTGAAGACATGGCAGGACTCATCATCAAGAACTTCATCAGTGATGTACAGAGGGACATCATGGAGCCTTACTTCCATGTGGAAGAGGTAGGAAGATGGCAACAAGTTGGGTGGGGAATGGCTCAAAAAAGAGAGTGAGTGAGTGAGTGAATGTATGTGTGTGTGTGTGTGTGTATGTTTATGTATATGTTTGTGTTTGTATATGTATTTGTATATAATATTTTTCTTCTTTATATCCTTTGTTTTGCATTTCAGTTTGTACAGTACTTATTCTCCAAGTCAAATGAGGTTTGGAACCGGCGCAATGACAGCGTCAACCAGGACATGACAAAATCGATGTCACAGTACTGGATCGCTTCATCACACAATACGTAAGTTTGGAAGAAATCTTAAGGCTTTTCAGGGGTCAGGGTTGTTATGCTTGGGTTCTTTGGCACCTGTTTCTATCTAGTTTTGATGTCCTCCATTGAGGCTGTCTGTTCTTTATGTTTTTCCTTATTTTTCTCCTCTCTTATACTTGATTTCTAATAAAATAATCTTTATTTCTCTTTCCCTCCTTTTATGCCCAATCTTCACTCCTCTCCTTCTCTCCAATCATCTCCTCCTCCCCCTCCTCTTCTTCCTCTTTCTCTTCCTCCTCTTCCGTTCTTAAATGTACAATACTATTTCCATTTTAATTTTATAAATTTTACAGTCATTTATGAAACTTCCATTTACCCATCCTCTTCCCCCTCATCATAGACAATCCCACCTTTTTCTACTCACCTCACTCTCTCTTATTCCAGGTACTTAACGGGTGACCAGCTAGCCAGTGACTCCTCAACGGAAGCATATGCAAGGGTGCTACGTCAAGGTTGCCGTTGCATTGAGCTTGACTGCTGGGATGGGCCAGATGGAGTGCCCAACATCTACCATGGCTACACACTTACTAGCAAGATTAGTTTCAAGGACGTCATTAACACCATCAATGAACATGCCTTTGTGGCGTCTGAGTGAGTGCAGTAGGGTGATTAGCATCTTTATTTTTAATTATTGCTTAAATTTGTATTATTTTTATTTGGCACTTATTTTCTGTGTTTGTTCTATACTTTGTTGAAGTGAGTGAGTGAGTATATGATTTGTTTTTCAATGATGTTTTTATATCCTTTTCTTTCTTTCTTTCAATTATTTTGATTTCTCTGCTCTGTTTGTATGTGAGTTAGTGTGTGATGTGTGAGTGAGTGAGTGTGTATGTGTATGTATATATATATGTGTGTGTGTGTGTGTGTGTGTGTGTGTGTGTGTGTGTGTGTGTGTGTGTGTGTGTGTGTGTTTTGGTGTGCTCAATTTGTTTGGAGCTGATGCTTCACATTCCTTATATATCTTTTTTTTTGGGGTGGGGTTATCTGTGCAAATATATTACTTATCCTTTATCACCCACCTTAACCTGTTGCTGACAGGTCTGCTTAGGCTCCAAATGATCTAAACATCTGTGTATTTCAAATATGTAAGCCTAATGCCTCAGGCTATTTGTCCATTCTGACCACAGCCAAGCGCTAAACACCCAATCACCCGGTGTGCAGGCCAGATGTAAAGCCATTATGAAATATCTTGTCCCTTGCGGCTGGTGCAGCCACCACTTGACTTGATATCTTCTCACCCAGTTTTAGCGGGTGAAGAATTTGCATCTTGTCTTGAGCCCCAGTCATGGCTGCCCAACTCCCTCAACCATTACCTTCCCTTGACAAAGCAATGCCTCTGCCGCCCCCAACAGATACCCTGTGATACTCTCCATAGAGCAGCACTGCAGCATGATACAGCAGAAGGAAATGGCTGAGCAGTTCCAGAAGGTGTTTGGGGATGCACTCTTAACTGCTCCTCTGTCGCCCAATGAAAAGGTGTGTGCATTCCATCATTGCTGATTGAGTTTTGTTTGTTTATTTGTTTAGTTCTTTGTACTTTTATATGAAATTATGCCATTGCTTATTTATTATATAATATATATATGATATATAGAATATAAATGATATAGTATTTGAGAAAATATTTTAAAATTTTTAAGAATTTGATGGTATTTTTCTTTCCCCCAGAACTCACCGAGAACTTTTCATTCTAGCCATCCAATACTCAATAATTATTCTTCTTTCAGGAGATGCCGTCCCCAGAGCAGTTAAAGCGCAAGATCATCATTAAGCACAAGAAGCTCCCAGAAGGCGTGGATGAGGCTACTCCTCCCATTGGCAATGCAAACGACTCTTCTTCTCAGTCTGGCAATGAGGAGTGTGAGTGGAGCTTGATCCTTATTGTTTATTGTTTTTATTGATTATTATTATTCTTTTTTTAATTCTTAAATTTGGGTAATTTCATCTTACTTTTAGACCAAGAGCTCTTAGGTGCTATGCTTTGCTATTTATTTTTACTGTTGTAAAATCTTTATCATATTTACATGGAAAGACAGATGCACCCAAGCCATAAAAGCTCCTTTAGAATTATCATGAAAATTTTGTCTTCCTTTTTGGAAACTTGCATTCAGAAGAGAAATTTGACCTACCATAACAGAGAATACACCTACACAGAATTTGTTATTGAAATCTCTCTCTTTGTTTATCTACAGTTAGAGAGGTTGAAAGGAAATCCACCAACTTAAACAAAAAAATATACTTCCTTAAGCAAAAGACATACCATCCAAATTTTTCTAAATTAATTTAAATATTGTGCAGTTCATAAATATTACCATTCTCATGGTGCACAATAGATTACAAAAAATGAAAGCTTTACAAAATAGTTTTTGCATAATTCAAGATAAGATATGTGTATATATATATATATATATATATATATATATATATATATATATATATATATATATATATGCATATATATATATATATATATATATATATATATATATATATGTATATATATATATATATATATATATATATTATATATATATATATATATATATATTATATATATGAATGGAAATTCTGTGATATGACCCTGAAGTCCCTACATGATATCCCTGTATGTCTTAGCCACCCCATACTACAGTAAATGCTGTTTGTCATAACTATCAGGTTAAAGCCTTGTCAATCTCTTTGGTGATCAAAATTTTCTACACAATGGCCATATTTACACTACAGATGCATCAACACGATCTTCTTTCATAAAGCCTTATCCCTCACTTTGGTAACCCACAGTTGGAGGGGAGATGGACCTGTGCAAGTTGAGTTTCAAGGGCGATCGCCTCTACCTCAGGAACCCTGTGGACCAGACTGCCTGGCAACCCCACTTCTTCGCCCTTACTCAGGATCGCCTCCACTTCACTGAACTGCAGAATGAGGAGCCGGAGACCGAAGACCAGCACAGCGGCCGTAGAGTGCCCAACGATGTATGTACTGAGAGGGACTTTTGGGGTTGAAAGATCATGTAGAGTTGGTTGTTTTGAGGCAGAATTTTGTGGTTTGGAGAAAGTATGCTGTTATAAAGATTTTGTTTTGATAATTGGGCATTGTGTACAGTAAGGAAGAAGATGCTAAGAGATAAAGTGTCCACGTCTTTGAGCATGTTTATGTTGACTCTAAGTACCCAGAAAAGATGTATATTTGATATTATCAAGTTTTGTAAGATAATGATGATGGATGATATTTTCTCTTGCTACCTCCATCTTTACAGTAAATTCTTTATTCATAATATATAACAAATTGTATAATTTAAAGAAGAATTGTCTTTTCCCACCAAATACTAAAACTTTTTTTCCCTCTCTATTTGCACAAAGGTGAGCGAAGAAGAGTGGCACCTGCATGAACCCTGGTATCACGGGAGGCTCCCAGGTGGAAGAGCAAAGGCAGAGGAGCTTGTCCACCAGAACAGCCATCTAGGGGATGGGACTTTTCTCGTGCGCTTCTCTGAAAACTTTGTCGGGGATCACACCCTCACATTTTGGTAAGGGTTTTCTCTCTGTCTGTCTGTCTCTCTCCCTCTCTGGCCCTCTCTCTCTCTGTCTCTCTCTCAGTCTGTCCCTCTCTTTTTCTATCTCTCTTTCTCTTTTCCTGCCTCTCTTTCTCACTTTCTTTCTCTTGCAGCTTAGCTTCAGAGGGCAAGGTTTGTCATATTGGTTCTAGTCTCATGAGTCATTTAAATGTATATACCATCGACCCATCTTGTTGACAAAATGAGTTGGCAAGGTAAGTATTTCTTCCAAAAGCTATGAGGTACACCTTCTGTAGTATGAGTATTGGGTATTTTTGCTGTTACTGAGAGCACATTGTCTTGTAGCAAACTTGTATATTGCATGATCTTATTTTCCCTTCATATATTTTGTGAATTATTACCTGATTTATTATTACCTATGTTGTTATTGTAGCACCCAACATGTAGACAAAACTTTTAAAACTAAGTATATTTATGTAAGTTGTATTACTAGGCAGCCAAGATAGTTCATATATAGTTTCTCTTGCTTGTATGTCATCACAGATTCTTAGATAATGAATACTACACATTTCTTCATCAAAATGGCAAAAAGAAATATGCAGGAAAAGGTTCACTTTCCAGCTAGTTTAGTTTATCAGTAAAGACCTTGAACCAGAGCAGTATATGTGTTTGATGTAAAGCATTGAGGCAACAATAAAGGAATAGTCATTGTACACTCTTGAGTAGACCACACCTGGACCCACCACAATATGTACAATATGTAATGCTTTCGTAAGCTATTTGGCACTGTAATTTAGCACTGTTCTCTCCTGTGACCCCCTCCAGGTACAGAGGCAAAGTCAGCCACTGCCGAATTCGTGTCCGGCAGGAAGGAGACTCCACCAGGTACTGGCTCAAAGACAATGACTCCTTTGACACACTCTATGCGCTGATTGAACACTACAAGCAGTTTCCCATTTTATCACAGGTAAGAATCAGAAGGGAGGAAATGAGGAAGGTAGAGACTTACGTACAGGAGTTGGAATGAGAGTTTCTTTTGTGACATCAGTTTCTACTTGATTGAGAATATGAATCTGCACCTATAATGTTCCTTTTTCCCCCTGAACTTTCTAGGAAGTGTCAGTGAAGCTGGGAGAAGCCGTACCACAACCCAACAGCCATGAGCGCATGGAGTGGTACCATGCAAACATGACGAGGGAGGAGGCCGAGCAGTACCTAGGAAGGATTCCTGAGGATGGGGCCTTTCTGGTGCGGCCAAGTGGAGAGACAGGGAGCATTGCCATTTCATTTAAGTGAGTCAAAAGTTGAGGGTCAAGAGTCAAAACGTGAATTACTATATACAATGTTTAAAGTAGATATTAGAAATTTTAGAAACATTTAACATTGTTTAGGTATGTATATATAAGGACACTTATCCACAATGCCAGAACCCCCATTTCTTCATTGTGCCCTCATTAACATCCAGAGCAGAGAGACGGACAAAGCACTGCCGTGTGAAGCAGGAGGATGGCACATTCATCATAGGAACAGCAACCTTTGATAGCTTGGTGGAGCTGATCAAGTACTACGAGCGGAACTTCCTCTTCCGCAGGGTCAAGTTACGGTACCCGGTGACAGAGCGAGTCATCCAGGGACTCCAAGATATGGTAGGTGATGATATGAAATGTTAATTCTGTGATAGTGCTATTTTCTTATGTGTGGAGTATGTTATCTCATTTTTCTTCTCTTTTTTCTTTTTTCCTTTTTATCATGTAGAAATGAGAAGATTTTAATAGTTTTCCTTTTGCTCTCTCTCTGAAACAGGAACCTGTTGATGGCACTGGCGGTTATGTAGTGGATCCAGCATATGTTAGCAATGTAAGTTACGGAAATATACTCTCTTTAATTTTCTCTATCTTGATAATCTTACATGTAAAAGAATTGACAAATGAGTCACATAAATTCATGAATAAATTTGACTTCCATGCCCAACATCCTCAAGAAAAACAACCAACCCTCTCCTTTCTCTCCCTCACAGATCCACGTGAAGGCCAAGTACTCGTACCGCGCCAACAAGGATGATGAGCTGACCTTCCCACGCCATGCCATCATCCAAAATGTGATCAAGGCGGAGAAGGAGTGGTGGACGGGTGACTACGGGGGAAGGAGGCAGCACTGGTTCCCGGCTATCTTCGTGGAAGAGATCGAACCTGAGAACATGGAGGAGAGGGTGTGCATGTTTTCTTTTTATTTTTTTCTTCTTTTTTCAGGAGGGAGATGACCAAGTAATCAGGCAGTTGTTTATATCTGTCAGTTGTTAGTTTATTTTAATGTAATCTATATATTCATGTTTTACTGAATTATTCCTATATCATAATTTCTCTTTTTTGCAGGGAGGGGACAACCAAGTCTTGGGTAGCCTGCAGAAGGGGAGCTTTGACATCTCAAGGGCCAGCACGAAGATTGAGAAGGTCACAGGAACCAATCGCTGGGGCATTGTGTCTATCATAAAGTAGGTTCTTCTGTAGTATCTTCTTTCTTCTACCTTGTTCCATTTTTATTTCTCCTTTTTGTTTTATTTCTCTCTTCTATCTTGTATCCATCATAAGGGATGCTTTTCATCTAATCTCTTGCGTTATTCTCCTGTTCCCTTGTTGCATTCCCAGTCATGCTCACCTTGCTCTTTTCCCCCTTTTTTTCTCTCGCCATCTTTTTCGTTTCTTCCTTCTTTGTATCTTTTTAGAGGAATATGTTTATATTTCTGTTTTGTTATTTTTCTTGCATATATTCCTCTCTGAGCAATGATTTATCCCCTTGCAGACTGACCACACAAACAGGCCAGGTAGTGGAGCTGGCCTGCACCTCAGAGCAGCAAGCGCAGGAGTGGGTTAAAAAGATCGAGAGTGTCTCCTCACCAGCAGCCGTGGTAAGTCCTCCTTGCTGCCCTTATTTTTGTCGTTATTGTTCTTTCTTACATTGTGTTTCTCAGTTAATATTTCCCTCGGCTTGATGTCTATTTGACTGATGTATGTATTGGATTGTCTTTGGGGTCTGGCAAGTGGAGTGAATGCCATAAAATGTCTTACAGTATTTAAAAAAGATTAAGTGATCCCCCCCTCCCCCTGCTCCAAGTCTGCAAGATATGGCAAATCATAAGCTTCTCCAGCTAATATTTCTTAAAATGACACAATGCATAAAAACACATACTATGAACACCCCATCACCCAGAAAGTGAAAACCCTTAATGCTTGCCTTCCTGCCCTCCTCAGAACCAGACTAGACAGACGAGGAAAACAGAGCAGCGCATCAAACAGGAGATGAGCAACTTGGTAGTGTACTTCCGCGCAGTGCGTTGTGATCCCAGCAAGCAGTTTGTTTATGGGGGCACACACAATGAGGTCTCATCCTTCCCTGAGAACCGGATGGAGAGCCTCATCCTCAGCTCTCCGAAGGGATTACTGAAGTTCCATAAGGTGGGCCTAAGTTAGGGTTGGATGGATTTGGGATTTGTTAGATTTGAACTTTTCAGTACTTTAACAGTATTGTTATTGCTGTTATTATTATCATCTCTATTATTAAATGATCATTGTTATTTCTCTGGAAAAATGATAGTTAAAAAAATAAATAAATCACTAAATGAATACAAACATTTAAAAGAAACACCCTTGACCCACAGGTGGGTTTCAGCCGTGTGTACCCCAAGTCATCACGGTTGGACTCAACAAACTACAACCCAGTCCCCATGTGGAACCATGGATGCCAGATGGTCTCTCTCAACTACCAAACAGGAGGTGGGTTCCAGGGGGCTAGACTAGAGAGAGAGTGGGTGAGTGAGTGAATGGGAGAGAGGAGAGAGGGGATAATGGGCTATCTGTCATCTGTCACACATTAACTCTACATACCTTATTTACATGCCTCTGCTTTTCAATTGATAGCACAGCAAAGTAGGAAGTGAATAAGAATGTGTGAGTGAAGCAGACAAGCAAGAATTCTTTCACAGATTTTAACCCGTTAATGCAAGGTTACGTGATATCACCTCCTATAGGTAATAGGTGACTATCAAGAGAAGCCCTTACACCATGTACTGAGAATATATAAGGATGGGGTGTAGTATTCTATGTATTAGCTTCAATCTTATTGATTTCCTTCCACAAATGAGAGTTATGTAGTCAATTGATTCTGTCCAGACATACAGTCTCTCTACTTTCTCTCTCTCTACTCTCTCTCATACAATCTGGTCTCATGCTTGTCCTATTGCAGTGAGGACAGAACTGGAACTGGGGCTCGAATTTGAGTTACTCGTGCTTGTGCTCCTGTTGGTACTGGTGCCAGGACTTTTCTGCTGGAGGTGTGGGAATTCTCTTATATCATTAACCCATTGCTTCAGATGACATATCACGTCATGGGAATATTTCAGTCCAGCTGGATGATGTCTTATCACATCATGATTTCTCCCTCTGAATAGACTTTTACATAGTTATACTCATTGTATATACTCATTGCTGTTGCATTTGTATAGACACATTTGTTCTTGACTTGTGAAAAGCACTCCAAGAGGCTTAGTGTGGTGTTGTGCTGGGAGAGATCTCACACGTCGAGGCTGCGTACATTTGTTATATTCACGGGAGGAGCAGCATTAGGCAAATAATCGCAATGTCGTGAGTGGGTTCAGGCTATAGGCTAGGATGAAGTTCTGGATAGATGGGACTGCTTGCTTCTCCTGAATTTTGGTTTTCCCATCTTTTGGATATTTTGTACATAATGCAGAATTTACATTGTGCTCTTGGTAACAATTCATACATTACAAGGTGAATTTTTAACTTTAACTGTAGGGAGGCATCTCATAAGCCATTGCGTATGGGTGTCATGACATACATGACGTAAGAGCTCTGGCCTGATGATGGACATCGTGACGTACGTGACGTTGGGGGAGTTTGGATCGCTGTGTTTATTGTGCTATGAGTAATGAACAAGTGATGATGACAATTACAGTCATAACATGGTCATTCCCCCAACACATGAAGCTTAACCAGAATGTTCTTTGCAAACAAACATGGTTACCTAACTTGCTCTTATCTACATCTATGGGCATGCATAGGATTTCCCTTCACTGTGTTTAATAGATAGAAAAAAATAGTTGAAGAATCTGAGAAATTTGCTGAAGTGAGTTTTTCCTTTTATATCTAGTTCTGGTTTTTGAGCCAACTGTAAGTGTGCCAAGCCTCCTTTAATATTTACATTTCAAAATGAATTGCTGGGCTAGCTGAAAACCAGCACTGTCTTCAAAGCATAATTAGCAACACCAAGGGCATTTAGTACCTGCAAAGATCAACCAACACCAGCTGACAGCCTGTCCAGACCTGATGTCTATGTCAGAAATATCAAATGGAAGCAGTGATTCCAAGAATACTAGTTAGAAGTTAAAGGCCTTGTAATATTTACAGCCTAGAAGTTAAGCATTTTCTTTCACCTGTGAGCATGAACATGAAGCATGGTGGCTTGGCCTCCCATATTCTCCTTTTATTTTTTTTCCAAATTGAATATAAGCCTGCACTACAAATTCTCATTACCCCTAAATTGGAACAGTAAATCTAGATCCCCTCTTTTCCCAATTAATGCACGTAGATCTAACCCAAGTCTGGTTCCAAAGCTAGATAAAGGTAATGTTAATGCACCATTAATATAGATCTCTTCTTCCAGACAAGCCCATGCAGCTGAACGAAGGGCGATTCATGCAGAATGGCAAATGTGGCTACATCTTGCGACCTGAATTCCAGAACAGCCCTGACTATGACCCAGGCAACCCCCTCACCCTGCCTAACCCCAGACCACTCAACCTCTCCATAAGGGTGCGTAGAGCTGGACGACATGATACTAAGGCTAGCAGTGTTGATGGTGTTAGGATATATACTTGGTATGCTAGGAACTTTATACAAGATGATAGAAATGTGTGAATTAGTTTTGCATCTATTTAAATGTGTTTGCTTCTTTTTTTTTATTTTTTTATTTTATTAGAGGTTCAGTCTGTACACAAATGTAGCTATCAGATTTTCGTGTCAAATGTGCATCTCTTCTTCCTGTTTGTGTTCTGTTTCAACACCAAGGGTATTCATTTTTCACTTTTTTCTCTTCCCTTCTACCATTTTGTCCTCTCTCCCCTTGGCAGATATTTGGTGCTCGTCATCTGAGCAAGTCTGGCAAGGGCTTCATCTCACCCCTGGTTGAGGTGGAGATCATTGGCTGCGAGTACGACAATGCCCCCAAGTACACCACCAGAGCTGTCCGTAAGTTAGATGTGCAACATGTGTTTTTGATTAGTGAGGTAAAAAAAAAAGGTATAAAACTTAAAAGGTTTTGTATCAAGTCATTAATTTCTTCTCCCATAATTAATATATTAACCTGATAACAGCACAATTAGGTTTTCTAGCTTCACTACACAATTTGATAGATGTGGCAACTACTACTGCTTGAATAATTGGTTGTTTGCTTTTATTTCATATGGGAGCAAAATTATATGTTTCAAATTCATGATCTGTGCTACATGCTCTCTCTTGAATGATGTGTGTTGCAATTGTCGAGTTCAGATCTTTTTTTGCCTGTTTATCGTATGAGAATAAGAATTGAGCCAAAAAAGAAGAAAAAAAAAAGATTGGAGATGTAACATGAATATGAGATCAAGATCAAAAGATGAAAATCTTTTCTTCCCCAGATGACAATGGTCTCAACCCTGTGTGGGGTGTGAAGCTGATGTTCTCCGTGCACAACCCTGAGTGTGCGCTCATCCGTTTTGTGGTGTATGATGAGGACATGTTTGGTGAGCCAAACCAGATCGGCCAGGCAACCTACCCGGTGAGAGAATGTGATAGGCTTAGGTTGTATAAAGACAGAGTCTTCAGTGATATGATTTGCGTAGATACAACATGCTTTCCACTTTTGTATAGCATAA
>BOPN01000975.1:105638-110638 GCA_017312705.2 Penaeus japonicus
GATTCATGGACGTTAATAGGCATAGGTCTAGTGTTGGTACTCTTCGTTCTTTTCTTTCCCCCCCCTTTTTTTTCTTTTTCTTTCTTTTCTTTTTTTCTTTTCTATTTTGATATCCATGACATGATGAATGATCAGATGCAATTGAAAGATCGATGTTTTCAAACACTTCTGGAGGGATAACATTGTCCTAGTAGCAAGGGAAAGGAACACCACCGAGATGTGCTTATGTGCATATCAAGAAAAAAAAAATGTAAAAGAGAAAAAATCCAAGTTACTCCTATGGAGTTTTTACGGCTTGGGAATACGTTTTTTGCAATTCACTTGAAAACCAAATAAAACTTTCATTGAAAACAAAAGA
This sequence comes from Penaeus japonicus, assembly GCA_017312705.2. Taxonomy (NCBI): domain Eukaryota; kingdom Metazoa; phylum Arthropoda; class Malacostraca; order Decapoda; family Penaeidae; genus Penaeus; species Penaeus japonicus. The sequence continues at coordinate 105,997 of BOPN01000975.1, forward strand.
CTGCTGCTCATCAGATGTAACAGTCTAAACTAAAAAAAAAAGAAAAATCTTGTCCCTCTATGTGAATGCATGCAACAAGGACAAATGCAAAAGAAATTATTTGTGACAGCAGGTGAGCGCTCTGTCTCTGTCTCCCTCCCTTTCCATCTCTCACTTGATGAGAAAACTAGTCTCGTAGTGGGGGAAAAAGTGCAATTTACTTTACCATCTCTATTGATTGCTAAGAGACGGTGCCTCAGTTTAGAGTACAAGGTACTTTCATGCAGCATTGCCAACATTGCAGCCTAGGACATTTTCTTGATCCCAGTGTTGCCTGTGCAAGCAATGCATGACGTCCATTTAATCGGTACTGTTATTAACTCAACTATTTCTCCCAAGGAGAAAGGTCCGCCCTCCAGCCATCAGACAACCAGTTGTTGCCCATCACATTTGTCCAGTGTGTTATCTTTGCAAGATATTTATATACTGGGTGTTATACCATAGTTTATATCATTCTACTTTTTACTGAACAAAAGTATATATTAGATTTATAACTTAATGTAACAATAGTAATTATGCGTGGCTTTCTTTTTACTTGTAACTTTTTTTTTTCCCCTTTTTTTTTTATTTCATCATAAATTTAGGTTTAGGCGATGTAAAAGCCACAGTTCCTTGTGGTTCTATATGTAAAATGTGAGACATATTTGTGTGTCCTGCCATGATCGGACCAAAATTTTATTTTATTTGATACTTTGTATATACATATACCATTTCTACTATAATTACTTTTTTTTAAATATATATTTGTGGCCTTCACTTGTGCAGACCAAGGAAGAAAAATTATGGAAACCAGACACTCAATTAAGATCGGAATTAACAATGTAATTGTTTCTGGTTGAGTAACATTCATGTTGTGTTTTCATGTACTTGGATAAAGAAAAGAAAAAAAAAATGTTTCTTACTAATCAGTGATAATAAAAGAGAACTAAATATTGGCTTTCGGTATCCTATCCTTTTATAAGATTAAAGAAATGTATATTTATATTTATATTTATGACACCTTTTCATAACTGCTTTCAAAAAATCCAGGCGGGCTGGATAAATGACGACACATATCCTCTAGTATTGCCTGAGAGCCATGGAAAAACTGCTTGACATAATTGATTATGATCTGTAGAAAAGGGGTCACACTGTATGAAGGCTTGCTCTTCAGTTGTAGCTACTGTCCCTCTCAACCAGCAAGTAGACCTACCTTTCAGATCACTCTCTTATGTGCACACAAAGCAATAAGCCAGTATAATGGTATCTACATAGTAATTTACACAAATTACTATGTGTGGTTTAACCCTCTCTGGACGGGTGGTACACCACGGGTACCGCGCATTCAAGGTCCATTCGCTGGGTGACGTCATACGGAGTCGTTTATTTAACTGATTTAGGCCTATGCATTCGAGAGCCCCGGCATTGTAGCATGCAAGGTTGGAATGCCCCCGTCGTGACTGGGTTAATTTTCAGGATACTGTTCCAGTGATTATCTGGATGACCCCCTGGCCAAGTGCTCGAAACACTGCCATCTCACTAGTCCATGAAGTGATACAGGAAGGTATTGGTCTACCTCCGTGAAATGGTGGTCACTAATGCTTTCCTCAGTACGAGATACTGGGAGGGTCTATGACTTAGTTGTACTTCCATGGACAGCTCTCTCATGAGCTAAGGATGGACACCAGCAAGAGATGGACAGTCTGGTTTCATTCTTCTAGCAGCAGCATTGCCAGACTCCAGGGTGCTACAGAGAACCTTCAGCTTCTGATGCTGAGTGGTCACAGCTAAACTACCCCAGTAAACATATTCAGTCTACTACAACTCTGATACACCATATCAAATGACTAATATATACCTCTCAATATAATAAAACTGTAAAAATTGGCAAACAGAAGTGATATTGTGGCATCCAGGTGCCACTGCCTCAAAAGCAAGTACAATGACACTCCAGCGAGATGGCCAGTCATACCTGAATAGGTCCTGTCATTAAGTGGTTAAAGCCCATTTACCATTTTTGAAGAAAATTGAAAACTAGTGGTTTTCTTGAATATCACAGAGATAATACAAAAATGAAGCTTCTCATTGTTAGTTTTCCAAATTATTTTAAACAACTGTGAAAGAAACCATAAAAAAAAAAGATTTTTCTTTAGACATTTACTGGACTCCAGGTATAATCACCAATATTTTATACTTATTCTTGTTTTCTCTCTAAACTAATAAATAGACTAATTTCAAAGACAACTTGTTTTTTACACTGAATTATCATTTCAATGATGGTCACAAGTAATATAACTGTAGATCACAAAACTGAATTTTCTTTGGTTATGGTTTACAAAAAAAAAATTCTATGCTAAAGTATATTTTATTAGACAAAAATCTTAGAAGTACCGTAGAAAAAAGTTAACAACTATGTCACGTACTTTCAGAATTTAACAATGATTTGATTTCATTATATTAAATAGTTTTATTTCTTTATTTTGTAATTATTTCACTTTAAACTTTAACACCACAGTCATTCAACGCAAACATGCATGACATGTGAATGCTCATGAAAGGTAGACAACACTGCCTAGGAATATGGAAATTGTCATTTTGGAATAATATTGAATAATCAATACAAACTAACAATCTATGCAAAAATTCCAATTCTTGTGATCAAAATATCCACAAACTGCAAATCAACCCCCTTGAACACAGTGAATAATCATTGTAGAAAATAATTACGATGAATAGAAAGCATGGAAAAAATAAAATATATATCTAGTACAAAGAATATCAAACTTTAATATGAGATAAAAAGAAAAACATACTTTACTTGCAATAAGAACTTATTCTTCAGGTTGCACATACACACACGCAAACTTTGTTTCTTTGTACCTTTGAACAGTTCTATAATTAAGTAAATTATGTCCTTTTCCTGTCAAAATTCCTGCAAATCCAACAATATTTAGCTTTCACCGTAGCTGCTAATTCACTCATCTCATACAGTTCAGATCCACTTAATATTTAGGAACAGGGTGTCAATTACGTTTCCTGAAACTGCCTCAGTTACCCCTCTGAATTAAAAATTTATTTCAACCTTTTCCCTTTTTACTAACAGGAATTATGATTCACTTCTAATCTATTCATTTATCTCTATACAATAGGTATATTGCAGAACACTGAGCCTGAGACCAACCTGAAGACACCAAAATCTGCTTGACTGTAATTGTTAAGAAAACACACCCATCCCCACAATCAATATTGCTTCACAGACTGCTTACAATTTCAATTTAGAAAGGCAAAAAATACATTAATTACAAGTGTATAAATTCACGATTCTATCTAAAGAGAGGAGAGAGAAAAAAAAGGGATATGGAATAAAAAACTAAACAAAAAAAACTTAAACAACGCAAAATAAAACTTTTAAACCTGAAGACTGATCTTAAGAGTAAGGCAAAAAGGATTCGCATATAAATAGCACTCCCATTCCCACCAGTGTGTGTTTCACATGATAATCTTGGGCTCTAAGACCGAGGCCGCTATGCTCTTGTGTGGAAGCACCATTCCGCCGTTGACGTATAACTCGTCCTTGACAATCACGTCCTCGCCCAGCACCGACACGTTTTCCATTCGCACCTGGGAGGGAGGGACAGGTGAGAGAATGTAAGGAACATGTGACTTTGAAGAAGATAAAAAAGGGAAATACAAAAGGATAGATATCATAATGCAAAGAAAAAAATAACTAATGAAGTAACTCATAGGCAATTTTTTTTTCTTAAAGACAAAGAATAGAATAAATTACAATTTTTTTCCTCCAGACAAATGACAAAGCAACACAAAAACACCTACCCATTTTCCAACGATACACTTCCATCCAATGATGCAGTTCTCAAGCCACGTGTGTGACTTTATGGTGGCCCCTCGGAGGATTGTGCACCGCTTGATACAGGCTCCATCCTCAATCACCACGTCAGGCCCTATAGTCACGTTGGGGCCAATGCGACAATTCTTCCCGATCTTGGCTGAGGGATCTACCAGGACATTGCCGACAATACCTGAATGAATAACGAAAGAAAGATTTAATATCATAATGATAATTAATAAACAGCCTATTCCTCTTATTACATAAAAATATTCATCCTCATGTTTATACACCTTTGAAATCACTAACTGACTCAGTCGCAAATTCACTCACCAGGGGCTTTACAGAGCTTGGCACTGTTATTAATCTTACAAGAGTTGAGGTAGAGGCACATGCCAGTCAGGAAGTCCTTGGGTTGTCCGATGTCCATCCAGAAGCCCTGGAGCTCTTGTGCATACAGCTGGCCCTCCTCTGCCATGTAGGGGAACACTTCCTTCTCAATGCTCATGGGGCGGCACTGGCAAAAGAAGAAATGTCAGCGGGAGGTAGGGCCAAAGATGGCGAATGACAGTGAATAATTCCATAATACCGATTCATCTCTCCTAGGAACTGCTGATTCTTGCTCAAGCCTTTCAACATTACTTGACAACAGTAGGTATGTTTTATAATGGTCTCAACATATATGCATGTATGTATGTGTGTTTGTACGTATAAAGACATGGAGGTACTTATACACATGTAATTTCCTTTATTAAGAACATTCTGTAGAGACCACAA
>BOPN01000975.1:155638-168138 GCA_017312705.2 Penaeus japonicus
CTACAAATTTAGCAGTTTTTAGAATCATGACATATTTCCTACAGGACACACTCTACAAATTTAGCAGTTTTTGGAGTCCTGACATATTTCCTGCAGGACACACTCTACAAATTTAGCAGTTTTTAAAGCCATGACCTATTTCCTACAAGACACAGTCTACAAATTTAGCAGTTTTTAGAATCATGACATATTTCCTACAGGACACACTCTACAAATTTAGCAGTTTTTGGAGTCCTGACATATTTCCTGCAGGACACACTCTACAAATTTAGCAGTTTTTAGAGTCGTGACCTATTTCCTACAAGACACACCCTACAAATTTAGCAGTTTTTAAAGCCATGACCTATTTCCTAATAAACACAGTCTACAAATTTAGCAGTTTTTAGAGTCATGGCATATTTCCTACAGGACACACTCTACAAATTTAGCAGTTTTTAGAGTCGTGACCTATTTCCTACAAGACACACCCTACAAATTTAGCAGTTTTTAGAGTCGTGACCTATTTCCTACAAGACACACCCTACAAATTTAGCAGTTTTTAAAGCCATGACCTATTTCCTACAGGACACACTCTACAAATTTAGCAGTTTTTAGAATCATGACGTATTTCCTATAGAGATGCAGTGCAGCATGTCTCATACATACTGCAAGTGTTGGAAGTATGCTGGGTACTAGGTTGTTGAGTAGGGTATGTGCTGGGTACTAAGTTTATGTGAAGCAGTTGCGACAGGATGGTGCATCCGGCATAACTCCTAAAGTTATACTGTTACATCACCTACAAATATTATATATGATCATTGGCAAAAGGTTGGAGAATAATGATGCATATAAAACAGAACTGTAAAATTAATCAAAATGGCACCTTTTATTTCTCAATACAATGACACTTTTGATTTCTCACTAAATCAACAAAAACACTAAACAAATAAATACTTTTTAAAAATGAAAACCATATACTGTCATGAATGCCAGTACGACAAGTGGAATATGTTGCAAGCTTGTTATCCTTTGCTGCTGATGCAAGTATAATTATGCAATCTGCACAGGAAAAAAACGAGTACAGAGGCGCTCCGCTAGGGGGGGGGGGGAGGCTACACAGTGGAGGAAATGTAACAGAACAGATTATTAAGTGTAGAAGATATGCCGTATCTCTATAGGAAATATGTCACTACTCAAAAACTGCCCATTTTGAAGCAGATGTTTCCTGCAGGACACTCAATTTTCTTGTAGGATATGTACTGGATACTTATTTTTTTGTGTAGGAAATATGACCACTTTTGTCTATGCTCCAAATATTGGAAGTTTGTAGAAGTACCTTCGCCCCGTAAAAAGGCGCGTTGCATCAGGTGGTTTATATGTGTCTTCTTATGTGTTTTGTGTTGTTTTGTGCTTGTATTTTTTCATTATTGGTTGTATTAAGGTTTTTATTATCATTGCGTTTCTTTATTACTAGTTTCATATTATTATCATTATTATTATTATTATTATTATTGTTATCCTCATAATAGGCATCATCATACGGTCATATACAGTACCTTTAGCAGTCGTTGCATTACATGTAAAAAGGGATATGAATGGGACGTTACGTTGCAAGAGGTGGAACTGTTGCGTTTCAATTAAAGTTTTATCGGAAATCTGTGTTAATTAGATCTCGTATATTGTGAAGATATTCATTATCATTTATATTTATTAGTGTGATGGAATTTGTACAGAAGTATTATCGTCACCGTTAGTATTGTTATCACTTTATATTGTTTATTATCAGAGTCTATGTTTTTTTGTTTTTGTTTTTTTTTTACTATTTAAGTCACTGTTTTAATATTACCATTAGTGTTTCGTTCTCAATATGATAATCTTAAACGTCATTATAATCAGTTCTATCATTATTAGCACTTTGTTAATAACACCGTTGTTTTTATTGATTACTATCGTTGTATTCATTGCTATTAACACCTCCACTGTCATCATCGAGTTATGTTCAGCTGTTACACTACCATTATCAGTCATCCAGACATATGTATGGTATCATCTATCAGCGCTAAATATTCCTGAGATACATTTCACTCAAAATACTATATCACATTTCTTAATATGTTTTTTTTTTATTATTATTATTAAGTATTTGTTATGTATAATTCACGTTGCTATCGTTATGCGTTTTTTCCATTGTTTATATCAGCTACTGAAATTATTTTCTTGCTCGTATCCCCTCCCACTCAGGTCACAGATGAGAGGAAGGAGGACGTCGCAGGAGAAACCCCCTTCAGGCAGGTCCTCCGTAGGTCGGTCCAGGTCAGCCTCGAGAGCTAAGGAGAACCTCCCTCCTTCACGCGGCGACTCCGAGTACGAGAGGGAGGTAGGAGGCGAAGAGGAAGAGGAAGGAGAGGAGGGGGCGCGAGGAAGACAGAGAAGAGACAGCGACCCACAGCAAGACGATCAAGCGGGAGATGGATGCCTCAATGTCTCGCGTTTGGCTGGACAGGTGGGGACTAGGGTTTGTTTTTGTGTTTCACGTGTGTGTGTTTGTGCTTGTGCGTCCTTCTCTCTCTCTCTCTCTCTCTCTCTCTCTCTCTCTCTCTCTCTCTCTCTCTCTCTCTCTCTCTCTCTCTCTCTCTCTCTTTCTCTTTCTCTCTTTCTTTCTTTCTTCCGTTTGTGTGTAAGGTGTCTGCGCACGTTTATGTGTGTGTGTGTGTGTGTGTCTGTGTGTGTGTGTGTGTGTGTGTGTGTGTGTGTGTGTGTGTGTATGTATGTGTGTATATGCGTGCGTGTGCGTATATGTGTTTGTGCATTATTTGTATTTGATGCCTGTGCGTGTATTTTTATGGGCCATTTTGTGTGTATATATATCATTTGCACATCTTCCGTGTTTTATGTATTTGATACATAAACAGAAGATTAGTAATTAGTGATTAATAATAACGACAGTCTTAGAATTAAAAAAAGAGTTCAAGAACGACGATGAATCACCGAATCAATGTAAGAAATCTTCTTTGGTACATAATTCTCTTTGTAACATATCCGGAAATAACCAGAGATTCCTTTTCATGCCCTCAAAAGCCACGTCCCACGAAAGGAAACGTGTCGAAATGAGGTCACAAGCGTCAAAATGTTAATTAAGTAGTTGCCTGAAGTACTAAAGTGTGCCAGATCGCCATAACCATTGTCTTCCTAATGGAATATTGCCGTAGTGTATCATCAGAAGGGACTCACTTTGCTCCTGACTTTCTTTCTCTCGTTAGGTTGTCGTTTTTCCCATCTTTATTTTCTTTTTTGGACTCTAATGCTGGTTCTTTTTCTTCCTTCCTCCCTTCCCCTCAGGTGCTGGGGAAGGGGGGAGGGGGGATGATGAGGGTGGGGATCCTGCCGGCCTTCACCAAGAGCAGCAAGACGGCCTCTCTGCCTCGCCACGCCACGGTCATGTCGTCGCGCGGCTCGCACACCCCGGAGCTACCCTCGTCCGCTGCCCCGACGCCCCCTCCGACGCCCGAACGACAGCCCTCGACAGCTCCGACGCCTCCGCCCACGCCCTCCAGCGCCCACAGGCCACCTGTGCCCGAGTCCCCGAAGCCGAAGATTAAGGGCGCGGGCGGGCAGAAGCGCGCGGCCTCCGTCTCACCGGCGAGGGAGAAGAGGCGTTCCCTGCGAGGCCTCTCGAGGGACCGCTTCCCTCAGTTCCCCCACCTGCCGTCCATGCCCAAAGTGCCTTCTATGCCCAAAGTTCCTCCGTTGCCCAAAGTCCCTCAAATGCCCAAAGTCCCGTCGATGCCTAAGATGCCTGCCATGCCCAAAATGCGTCCCTTGCCGCGCGCGCCTTCGCTCCCGCCTCAGCTGAGGAACTTATTGGGGAAGCGCGAAAGCGGGGGAAGCGAATCTCGCGACGACAACCCCAACAAACCGTCGCGCCGCCCGGGTCCCGTCGGCCGTACTTGGGTCAAGGTCTATGACGACATCACCTTCATGGACGACGACAAAGATAACGAGCTGTACCCCGTCCTCGCGTACACAGGTCGACCTCAGAGCGTCCCCGAAGCCGACCCTTTGCCAACGGCGCCCACGCCCCCTCCTCCACGCTCGCACGCCCGTCAACCCTCTGTTGAGAGCGAGTACGATAATGTGGTGAAGGAGGAGTTGCAGCGGGTGGTACCCCAGGCCGAAGACAGTCCCAGGGAAGTCCCCCCCGCCCAGGGACGCGGCAGGGACAGGTTCCGAGGGCGTCGTCAGAAGAGGACCGGCACACCCATTGCCGTGGGACAACAAGGACCCGATGTCGAGGCCGAAGAGGCCCGCATGGCGGCGCTGGAGGCCCAGATCCTAAGCTCAGCCTCGAGCCCGGCTCAGAAGGAAGAAGAAGAGGACTACATCATCCCCCAGGCCCTCAAGCCTCACAAACCGCCTCGAGGAATCAAAATCTACGACAACATCGAGATAAAGCCCGCCGAGGTTGAGCCTGCTCCTCCTTCAGTCGAGGAAGAGCCCGTAAAGCCTCAACGCGGCATCAAGGTCTATGAAGATGTGATCATACGACGTCAGCAAATAGAAAAAGAAATCGAAGAGAAGGAAGAAGAAAAGAAAAAAGAGGAGGAGAGAATAGAACAAGAGCGAATAGAGCAAGAGAAAAAAGAGGAAGAGCGAAAAGAGCAGGAGAAGAGAGAGGAAGAGAGGAGAGAAGCGGAAAAGAGAGAGGAAGAGAGGAGAGAAGCAGAGAAGAAAGAAGAGGCGAAGACGGAGGCCATGGAGTGTGAAGACGTCCCCATCCCGCCTCGTCCTCAAAGAGGTATTAAGGTCTACGAGTCCATCCTTCTAAAACCGAGTCAAGAAACCTCGGCAGAGAAGACAGAGGAGAAGAAAGAAGAGAAGCAGGAGGAGGGGATGAAGGAAGAAGAAAAGAAGGAAGAAAAGGCAGGAGGAACAGAATATACCTTCCAGACGACGATGGAACAGACGGTAGAAGTGATGGATGTGTCGGACGTGGAAGGGGGAGAAAGCACGAAGAAGAAGGAGGAAGAAAAGGAGAAGGAGGAAGTGACGAATCCTCCCCGCCCCTCCCGAGGGAATAAACTGTACGCTTCCGTCCTCATACAACGCCACGACACGAGCGACCAGGCCGTCGTCTCTCAAGTCACCCTCTCCTCCACTTCCTCCACCACGACAACAACGACTTCCGAGGTCAAGGTTAGCGAGTGCGAGACAACCGAGGTCAAAGTTCAAGAGGCGGAGGTCAAGGCGAGCAAGAGCGAAACAGCGGAGGTCAAGGACGACTCGGAAACGGTAGACAAAGAGGCAGGAAAAGTCGACGCAGAAGTCAAGGTTGATACAGAGACAACGGCAGTCGAGTCAGAGTCCAAGGTCGAGGCCGAAGTGAAGGCAGACACAGACGCCACAGCCGAGTCGGAGAAGAAGCCCTCCGAAGACGCTGACGCAGATCCGAACAAGGTTCCTCCCTACGCCCGCGTTCACAAGAGCGGGGGCGTGAAGGAACTCCGACCACTGAGCCCGGAGGAGGACGACGAAACGCCGCCGCCCATCCCGCCCAAGAAGAAGGGCTTGCGGACCATCTCGCCCCAGACCTTCGAGGCCGACCCTCCCCGCCCCCCGCGCCACCTGAAGCCCCGAATGAAGAAGCCGCAGCAGGTCGTCCTGGTGAACGGCGAAGTGTCGTCGCCGTCACGCCCTCCTCGCGGCTCCAAGCTGTACGCCAGCGTGGAGGTCGTCACGCCCGCGCCACCCAAACGCCACTCCAAGGTCGTCCGCATCGAGGAGGTGGTCACACACATCAAGGACGACGTGTTGGACGCGTCCGCCCCCGCCCGTGCACGCCCTGTCAAGCCCCTGCGGCACGCGCACGCCCACCACGACCCACCCCCTCGCCGCAAGAAGCTCCGTACCAGCGAGGGCGACGAGGGCGACGACGGGGGCGCCGTGAAGGCCAGGCTTACCGTAGACCCCACTCGACCGACCGCCAAGGTCGACCTCAGCGCCGACTTCGAAAACTACGAGAATGTGGATCTCAGCGAGACACGACCACAAGCCACGACCAGATCCCGAACACGACCACTGCCACCCCCACCACCGCCGCCCAAGAAAGGCAAGATCCAGCAAAGACACCAGCAACTCATGCAGCAGCAGCAACAACAAAAAACATCAACACAAGCTGAATCAACTGAGCGTCAGGGCAGCCAACCTCTCCGTGGCGCGGCAGCCGCGTGCGCTGACACAGTGGCCGAGAGCGGAAAGGTTGGTACGCCGGGCGAGGAGGCGGGGCCATCTCAGCGCAATCACGTCGTCAGTGTCACTTCAGCCTCAGCGACGTCAAGAGCAGGTGCGAAGGGGACGCACCCTGATGGCAGTAGGCTTGAGACGGACATCGATGACAACCTCAAAACCATCGAGACTTCGTTCGCCACTCTAGACACAGTGTTGAAGTCGCTCCAGAACTACTCGCAGAGTTCCCCAAGGCGAGTGCTGCTGGGCGAGGGAGGAGAGGGTGCCACCAGTGCTCTACCCACCTCCACCGCCGCTGCCGCCACAGCTGTCTCGCAGGAGGGCCCCACCTCCCCCCACGCCCCTCCTCCCACAACCACCGCTCAGCAGGAGCAGGGGAAGGACACAAGCACGCATGATGTAAGCCAGCAGGGAGAGCAGGAGGCGGCTAAGGAGCGGGAGAGCGCAGGAGAGGCGGCGACACCAAAGGAACAATCAGCTGATGCGAGCCCCACCCCCATCCCCACCCCGGCTGACAGCCCCCCCAAGGGTGACGCCGCGACCCACGTGACAAGCACAGAGAGTGAAGTGAAATCCGAAGTGATCGCTGAAGTGAAGTGTGACTCACAGGCTGAAGTGAAAGTGCTCGAGGCTGAAGTGAGAGAAGTGCAATTAGACGTGAAAGAGGCTCATGTCGAAGTGAAGTTAGAACAGCCTGTAGTGGAGGAGATCCAGGCACAGCATGCAGTGAGTGAAATTCAGGAAGCCAAAGCTGAAGTGAAGGTAGAACAATCCCAGCTGAAAGAAGCGAAGGAGGAGCAAGCTGAAGTGAAGGCTGCTCTCCCTGAAGTGATCAGTGTTCTCCCTGAAACGATAGAACAAGTGGCTGCACTGGAACCTGAAGTGATTCAGGCAGAAGCAGTACCTGAAACACAGGCCGAGGCAAAGGTAGAAGAGAAAGAAATAGCGCAAGAGAAACCGAAAGAAGAAGAGAAAGAAGCACAAGCAGAAGAAAAGAAGGAAGAAGAGCAGAAAGAAGCACAAGCAGAAGAAAAGAAGGAAGAAGCGCAGGTAGAAGTAAAAGCAGAAGAAAAGAAGGAAGAAGAGCAGATAGAAGCGAAAGCAGAAGAAAAGAAGGAAGAAGAAGAAAGAAAGGAAAGTGAAGTGAAAGCAGAACATAAAGAAGAAGAGAAGACAGACGTGAAAACAGAAGAACAACACAAGGAAGAAGAGCAGAAGGAAGCGAAAACAGAAGAGGAAAAAGAAGTGAAAAGAGAAGAACACAAGGAAGAAGGGCAGGCAGAAGCGAAAGCAGAACAGAAGGAAGAAGCAGAAGGAGAAGACAAGACCAAGACCAAGAAGAGGAGGAGCTCCGCGAAGTCGGAAGGCAAGACCGTGTTCCAGACCCTCTACCAGGTGGACGCTCTCAAGAAGGAAATCAACAAGACGAAATCGACGTCGAAAGAGGCAGAAGAAATTGCCGAGGAAAGAAAGGACGGAGAACAAGAACAAACAGAGGAAGTTAAAGTTGAAGAACAAACGAAATCTGGAGCTCAGGCCGAAGACACAACTAAAACTGAGGAGGTTGAAGTAGAGGAACAAAGTAAACCTGCAGAAGAAAAACGTGAAGAACAAGATAAAGAAGTAGAAGTTAAAACTGAAGAGGTAAAGGTTGAAGAACAAGTGAAAACTGAAGAAGTAGAACAAGTTGAAGCAAAAGAAGTTAAGGTTGATGAACAGGAGAAGGCTGAAGAAGAACATACTACGACCGAAGAAGTAAAGACTGAAGAAGAGAAAGAAATTAAAGTCGAAGAACAAGCGAGCACAGAAGTGAATGAAAGAACAGATGAACATTCTGCCGTTTTACAAACTGAAGAACAAACGCCTACAGAAAAACAAGAAGAAAGTATAGAAAGCCAAACAAAAGTCGAGGAGCAGAAAGTAACCACAGACGAAGAGACGAAAACGGTCGAGAGAAGAGAAGAAGAAACTGATAAATCTCAAGCAGCAGAAGCAACCGAGGAACAAAGAGAAGAAAAGAAGCAGGAGGTAGAGCAGAAGACAGAAGAAAGCGCGGCCTCGCAAGAAGAGAAAACAGAAGAGACGAAAAAGGGAGAGAAAGGAGAAGAGAAGAAAGAGCGAAAGGAAAGCGAGAGCGAAAGAGGCGCGCCCTCAGCACCCGTGGGCGAAGATCTCGCCTCCAGACTGGAAGGTATTCGAACCGCGCTCGAGAGTGTTATTTGCAACCTTCCAGACTCCTCCACTTCCTCCTCATCCTGCACCGCTAACACCGCTGGGTCAGCTGCATCTGCATCTGCATCTTCCACCGCCTCTGCACCCGCCGCTAACAACGGTAACAGTGTGGATGGCTTGCACCCGCCCACTAACCCACAGGCCACGCCCCCTAACTTAACTGACCAAGGTGGCGCCGAGGCAAAGGAAGGTGAGAACGACGACGTCCCTGCCCCTTCGAGCCCACCTGTTTTAGCCACGCCCCCTAGAACCCCCTCGAGTGCGTTTGATTATAACAACTTTGATAACTGTGTTAGTTGTGTTAGTGATACTAGTGAAGCCTCTGAACCCCCTGGCCTTCCCGCCGAGCTAAAACCCCTTTCCCGAACCCTTCCCGACAGCCCGGAATCCCCTGGTCAAAGTGGTGACACCTTTCCTTCCATCACTGACACTGTCCTAACTCGTGGTGAAACCCTGACAACAAACCTACCTGAAGCCTCACGCCAATCACAAAGTTGCACGGAAGTCCTGGAAACCCCGGTGAGTAGAACGACTCCTACCAGAGAAGCTTCACTCACACTTTCACAGAACACAGACGTAATTGAAGATTCGTCTAACACTGTCCATAAGACGTTAGACAACATTAGTCAGACCTCAATCACTGTTAGAGAAGCTCCATACATTGTTAGTGAAGCATCAGACTTAAATACTGTTAGTGATATCCCAGGTGCAGTTAGTGAAACGCGTGACACTTTTAAAGAACACACCAAAACAAATATAGAGACACCAGTCACACTAGCATCAGCTGTAGATAGCGAGGCCCTACACACTGTTCTTGAAACCCTTGACACTACAATCGCTGACATTGAAACTGTTGACACCGTTAGTAAATCCCAAGACACTGTCAGTAAGCCTAGCATTCTTACTGAGACCCCAGACACTGTCAGTGAAGCCCGAGACAGTACTTTAGAATCCCAGGACGCCGTTAGGGAAACACAAGACACTGTTCCAATAACTAAAGATACAGAAACCCTAGACAGTCTTAGTAGATCTCTAGAAACTGAAAACGACGTTCAAGGCATTGTTGACATTGTTAGTGAATCCCTAAACACTGATGATAAACCCTTTGACATTCCCGTCGATGCTCTGAACACTGTTAGTGAAATCACAGACACTGTTAAAGAAGCAACAGAGACTGATAGTGAAACCACTGACACCACTGTTAGTAAAACTACAGACACTCTTAGTGAAGCTGCAGGTAATACAGACACTGTTAATGAAACCACAGACATTGTTAGTGAAACCACGGATACTATCAGGGAAAGCACACACACTGTTGCTGAAACTGTAGACACTGTCAAGGAAACTGCAGACACAGTTAGAGGAACCACAGACACTGTTAGTGAAACCGCAAACACTGTTAGTAAAATCTCAGATACTGTTAGTGAAATCACAGATACTGTTAGGGAAGCCAAAGACACTTCTAGTAAAATCACAGACAGTGTTAACGAAATCACAGACTCTGTTAGTGAAGCTACAGTCACAGTAATCGGAACCGCAGACGTTGAAGGAACCACAGACACTATTAGCGAAACCACAGACACTGTCAGGGACGCCACAGATATAGTTAGTGGAGCCACAGAAACTGTTAGTAAAACTGCAGACACTTTTAGGGAAGCTACAGATACTGTTAGAGAAGCCACAGACGTTGTTAGAGAAACTACAGATACTGTTAGTGAAGCCACATATACTGTTGGTGAAACCAAAGATACTGTTGGTGAAACTACAAACATTGTTAGTGAAGCCATAGACACTGTTAGTAAAATCACAGACAACATTAGTGTAACTACAGACAATGTTAGTAGAACCATAGACACTGATAGTGGAATTATAGACACTGTCAAGGAAACTACAGACGCAGTTAGAGAAGTCACAGACACTGTTAATGAAATCAAAAACACTGTCAAGGCAATTGCAGCCACAGATGTAGAAACTACAGACGTTAGCGAAAACGTAAACACTGTTAGTGAAACCACAGACGCTGTTAGTGGCACCACAGACACTGTTAGTGAAAACACAAACACAGTTGATGAAACCACAGACACTGTTGTCGAATCCACAATAACTGTTACCGAAACCACAGACGCTATTAAAGGAACCACAGACACTGTAAGCGAAACCACAGACGCTAATGACACAATCACTGGCGCCGTTAGAGAGACCACAGACACTAGTGACGCAATCACAGACGCTGCTACAAAGACCACAGGCATTGTAAGTGAAACCACAAATATTATTAGTGAAACCATAGACACAAAAGAAACTACTGTTTGCGATAGTACAGACACTGTTAGAGAACCCATAGTCACTGCTAGTGAAAACGCAAACACTGTCAGTGAACCCGAACACACTACTAAAGAAACCACAGACACTCATCATCGAGTCTCTGTTAGTGAAACCCAAGACTCTCTATGTAAATCCCCAGCCACTGTTAGTGAAACCACATTTTCTGTTGGCGAAACCTCAAACTTTGTCACTGAATCTGACTCAGATAAAGTAGATCCGAACGCAAGACGCTTCGTTACTGTTAGTGAAACCTCAGGCACTGTGGGTAAAGTCCCAGACTCTGTTAGTGAAACCCCGGAGTTTGAAACCCAGGACACGGTTAGTGAATCCTCAGATTTTGAAACTTTAGATACTGTTAGTGAAACCCCAGATTTTGAAACCTTGGACAATGTTAGTGAATTCACAGATTACGAAACACTAGACACGCTCAGTGAAACCCCCGATTTTGAAACCGTAGATGGATTTAGTGAGTCCACAGAATTCGTAACATTAAACACCCTTAGTGAAACCCCAGATTTTGAGACTTTGGACAATATTAGTGAATCTACAGATTTTGGGACCTTAGAGTCAGCTAGTGAAACCACAGATTTTGACACACCAGAGTTTGAACTCTTAGATATTGATAGGGAAACCCCGGAATATCAGGCGCTTGATACGAACAGTGACACTTCAGACTTAGTTGCAGAAACCCCTCATACCGAAGTTGCAGACTCTCTTACAAAAGAAACCCTAGTTACTGTTAGTGAACCCCCAGACACTAATATACAATACTCTTTAGCTGAAGCCTTAGAGTCTGTTAGAGAAGCATCAGACACTGTTATTGAAGCCCCATTCATTGTAAGTGAAGCCCCAGACACTGTCATTAGGACCCAAGACATTGTAACTGAAATTACAACTACCGTTAGTGAAGCCCCAGACATTGTTAGTATTAAGGCCCAAGATACCATAAACAAAACTTCAGATATTGTTAGTGATTCTCCAAACGCTGTTAGTGAGAGCGTAGATACTGTTAGTAAAATCCCAGACTTTGTTAGTGAAATCCCAGAGACTGAGACCCCGGATATTGTTAGTGAAACCTCACACACTGCTAGGGAAACTCTAGAGATTGTTAGTGAAGCCTCAGACACTATCAGGGAAGCCACAGAGATTGTTAGTGAAGCCTCAGACACTATCAGGGAAACCACAGAGACTGTTAGTGAAGCTTCAGACACTATCAGGGAAGCCACAGAGATTGTTAGTGAAGCCTCAGACACTATCAGGGAAGCCACAGAGACTGTTAGTGAAGCCTCAGACACTGCTCCAGAAGCCACAAGCACCCTCAATGAAGCAGCTTTGAGAATAACCCCTTACATTGTCAAAGAAAACTTAAACACTGTATTAGAAGCCCTAGACTCTGTTCAGAAAACCTTGGACATTGTAGATGAAACCTCTGACACTATTAGAGAGTATCCATCCAATGCTATTAGTGAAGTCCCAGATACCGTTAGCGAAGCCTCACATACTGTTGGTGAAGCCCCACATACCGTGAGTGAGGCTTCGACAGCTGCTTCTGTAGACAGCCCAAGTGTAACCACCACAGTCTCCCAACCTTCTACCCCGGAAACCCTCGCCAGTGCTTCCGAAACCCCTCCCGCTTCCCCAGAACCCTTTGTCGACGACCACACTCTCACCACCACCACCACCACTTCTACCACTACTTCCGGGTACGACCATCGCAACGA
>BOPN01000975.1:183138-185638 GCA_017312705.2 Penaeus japonicus
CCGCATCCCTCCCTTTCCTTGCGTGTGTGGAGCAGATGTCCGGCGGTGTCGGGCTGTCGGCGGTGACGAGTCCGCGTGCCGAGAAACGCATTCTGCATCATTTCCGTAACGGGGGTCGTTGTCTAAGGGTCATAGAAATCACTTGTGTGTATTTTGTTATTATTATTGTTATTATTTATGTCATTCTTGTGATAATTACCATTGTAATTTCATGATCATTATTATTATTATCATCATCTAAATGCATTTACGATTATAAGGGACGGGATGCGAAGGCGTGTGTGTGTGTGTGTGTGTGTGTGTGTGTGTGTGTGTGTGTGTGTGTGTGTGTGTGTGTGTGTGTGTGTGTGTGTGTGTGTGTGTGTGTGTGTGTGCATTCGTGTTTGTGTTCGTGTATTCTGTGGAGGAGGTCTGAAAATGTATGTCTGTATATAAGGAGTGAGTATCTAAACGGAAGCATGTGTGTGTGTACCGGAGGGGGGAGGGTCAGAATGTGGGCGTGTGATTGTGACTGAAAGTGTGTATCTTTGTATGTCAGTGTGGGTGTGTCTGACTGTATTTTGGTTTGCGCTTCCGTCTGTTCTTTTGTTGAGTTTAAGGTGTCGACGAGTCTTTTGTTGGTCTCGTTCTGTATCCAGGGGGTTGGCGATTTTTCTGTTATTAGTGTTGTGGTTTTCATTATCATATATAGTAGTAGTATTAATGGTGATTATTGTTTTCTATATTGTTATTGTCATTATAGTTATTATGATATCATTGTTCTTATTGTTATTATTATGTGATTATTATAATTATTATCAATATTTATTGCAATCACTGATATTGTTTCTATTGTTATAATATTCATTATTATTACTATTTATATCATCATCATCACTGTTATCACCATTATTCCTATTATCGTTATCATTATCAACATTATCACCATTATTAGAGTTTTATTAATCATATAATTGATTCTGGAAATCTGAATGCCGATTTATATCGAATTGATAAAGATTTCTCTTATCATTGGCAGAACGATGGTACAAAGATAAGAAAATTAACATGACAATGAATATGAACGGATAAGGAGATACACGATATTCTTAGTAATATATATATTTTTAATTTGAGATCAATTCAGTTTTAGGATGATGCTGTATTCGTGATTCTTATTGTATCGCCCTCTTTCTATCTATTTTTCTGTTTGTCGCCAATCATCTTTCTGTCTCCCCCCCCCCCTCTCTCTCTCTCTCTCTCTCTCTCTCTATATATATATATATATATATATATATATATATATATATATATATATCCCTCCCTCCCTCTCAATCTATCTCTCTCTGCTATCTTTCTCTTTCCCTCTCTTAATCCCACTTTCCCTCCCTCTCCCTCCATAATAGACAAAGAAAACAATACAATAGCCAAATACAACAGAAACATCTTTTTTAAGAATATCTTTTACTTTCAGACCAACTTCATGAAGCTTCTGGCCCTTCAAGACCGCCTTGGGAGGAACGCCACAGCCGCCTCCACCTCCACCTCCTCCTCTCCCCCCGGGGACACCAACAGCCTCAGCAACAGCACCAGCAGCAGCGGCGGCGGCGGCGGCACCAACAGCACCAACAGCCGAGGCCCTTCCTACGAGCTGGTCAGGCCCGGCCGCTACCTGCTGAAGGAGGGCGAACTTATGAAGCTGTGTCGGAGAGGCATGCAGCCCCGGTACTTCATCCTGGTGAGTGAGGAGGGCGCGGTTATCGTCGCTTGTTCGCTTGTTATCTCTTCTTTTACTTCTTTGACTTCTTATTTTTTGTTCTTGTACTTTTTGTTTTTTGGGATCTTTATTTTGATTTCCTTTCGTGTTTTGTTTGTGTGTCTTTGTGTGTGTGTGTGTGCGTGTGTGTGCGTGTGTGTGTGTGTGTGTGTGTGTGTGTGTGTGTGTGTGTGTGAATGCGTGCGCTCGGGCTTGGATATGTGTGTTTATGCTTGGTTTACTCTTTCATCACCTTTTATGGAAAAGAGTTTGTCTGTTTTCGCTCGCTTTCTGTTTGTTCCTCTTTCCTCATCACCGGCATCTTAATTACTTTTTTACATATCAATAGCTTCCGTTAGTCGCTATAACACCAAGGAAAGAGAATGGATCTCACACCATTAAGAAGTGAAAAGAGTGACTTGCCTCTCCGCTCGCTGACCGTTATCTCCTAGCGAAGAATTTGAATTGTATTGAAATATTGAGTGAAATGTAAATCTGTTTATAAAAGAGAGAGTGACAGATACAAAGAGACAGACAGGCATACTGGCGTATGGAGTGACATATGAACGGACGAACAGACGAAGTTAGACAGACAGACAGACAGACAGACAGGTAGAACAGACAGAGATAGGCAGACGGATAGACATAGTGGCAAGCGAAGCGCACCAAGCACTCCATAGGTAGTTTATCAGATACGCAATTAGGCTTACAGGATAGTCTAATGACCTAATTTGATCATTTTCAGAGATACTTGTCGACAGGATG
>BOPN01000975.1:190638-205638 GCA_017312705.2 Penaeus japonicus
AGGTTCTTTTTAAAATTTGGATATTTGTATATGTGTGTACCTGTATAATTCAGCATTCACTTAAAAAGATTACTCAAGTATAATATTCAGTGTATTTTTTATTTAATACACTAAATAGTATATAGTAATTTTTATATCTACTAAATATTAAAGTTTTTAATTACTGGTGTATAAAAGTGCGTATGAAGTGTGAAATACATTTATGTACTAAATTATGTACTAAAGGAAATATTTAACGTTGTTTTCCATGAACCTAGGTTGTGTGTGACCACTGTTCTTCCAACCGAGCTCCACTCCAGTACAAGAGGAACCAGGTGGCTCGAGTGTGTGACACCTGCTTCGAAGTCCTGCAGAAGGACTTTGAGAGCAAGTATGAGGGCTCGACAACTATTGATGACACGCAGGAAGCAAGGATGAGGAGGGTATCAAGTCTCAAGGCTCAGTTTAAGAGGGGGATCCGAGATAGCAACAGGAACAAGACCAGGAAAAAGGTGCCTGAGAGGCTGATGGAGGTAAGGGCAAGTTTCTCTCTCTCTCTCTCTCTCCCTCTACCTCTCCCTCTCCCTCTCCCTCTCCCTCTCCCTCTCCCTCTCCCTCTCCCTCTCTCTCTCCCTCTCCCTCTCCCTCTCCCTCTCCCTCCTCCCTCTCCCTCTCCCTCTCCCTCTCCCTCTCCCTCTCCCTCTCCCTCTCCCTCCCTCCCTCCCTCCCTCCCTCCCTCCCTCCCTCCCTCCCTCCCTCCCTCCCTCCCTCCTCTCTCTCTCTCTCTCTCTCTCTCTCTCTCTCTCTCTCTCTCTCTCTCTCTCTCTCTCTCTCTCTCTCTCTCTCTCTCTCTCTCTCTCTCTCACCCCCCAGTCTCCCTCCCTCACCCCCTTTCCTGCCAACTATCTTCTCAAATATATCAACATAAAGTTCAATACAGATAAGCAAACAGATCTTTCCACTTTTTTCTTCAACTTCCACCCTTATAGAATTTACACTAAAATTATCTTTTAGGTGTGCGCAAGTGACGAGGCCTCTCAGATGTGTGGTTACCTTAGGATGATGGTCAGGAGGTCATGGCGAAGAGGCTGGTTTGTCCTTAAAGACAGAGTTCTGTATGAATATCGAGCACCTGAAGATGTGTGTGCATTACAGAGCTTCCCTGTCTTAGGGTATGCGGTGGAAACAACACAGGTATGGCATATTATTGTCATCTTAGGGTATAAGAGGGAAAAGATTTTAGTATCTCTTTATTTTAATTTTTAATTGTGCATGGGATTAAGGAACTCTAACAGGTGAACTCTATATCATTTGAGAGTTTAATCAATTTTTTTTTTGCTTTTTACCAAAATCACTTTTACTCACTGAGACTATAGAAATCCCTATGAAGATAACAGGTTATTCATTATCTTATTCAAAATAGATTTTTGGTTCACAAACTTATTCCCATCAGACTTGTTGATTCATGATTTTATTCAAATCAGACGTGTACATTGTATTTGCACTTCTCTCTCAGGACCGAGAGATGACGGAAGGAATCGACGCTTGTTTAGTCTTCCAGCTGACCCATTGCAACCAGCCTCCCCTCGTCTTCCAAGCTGACACTCCGCACTTAGCCGAGAAGTAAGCATTAAGCAGTTGATGGTGTGATAGATAGGTGGTGATAGCGATAAAAGTTTACATTAGTAATAAGTAATAATGATATAGAATGGTATATTTTGGACTATGTGCAAAAAAGGTATTTAGGGTTCATAGGTCCACTTGAAAATGCTTTTGATGACTGAGGAGAATTGAAGAGAGATAAATACAATTCATATCTTGATTCATTCACTGTAAAGTTGATATGACACCATCCATCACAAAATGGGTCAGAATATGAAGGGGCAAATTTAACCTTAAATATTTTTATACTCCTATGGTAATGCAGGTTATTTATTCCTTCAGTTGTGTAACTAGGGCATCATATCAAATACTAATTAGAATCACTTTGCTAATATATCATACCATAAGTCTAGAAATTAACAGAAAACATATCTTCAGATGCCCAGACCAGGGCAAAGGGTTAAACAATTGTATTAAAACTGCATAGCAATGCACAGTAAAACATGATAAACACATTAACGTTTTGGATATCAATAATAAAATTATGTTCTGGCCATTTTTTGTCCATATCACATTTTGTTTGTCCAAGCTAAAAATGCTTCTATGCACATTTTGACTCATTTTGTGGTGGATTATCACATTTGTGAAAGTAGTTTAATTCATATAAGAGTGGCATATTTTAAATTCTGAAGTAAGAGTAAAAACATAAGGTGGTAAAAGGTGCCAGAAGAAACAAAGGAAATAGGAAGTAGGATAAAGAAAAAACGGAACAGGACGTATGACAATTAATTCTTTAGAGAACTTACCTTTAGGATAATATATTAAGGAATCCATTTATGATATGTTACTATATTATGTTATAATATTTGATTAACAGGTATTTTTAATGAATTATGATCAATAAAAGATATAATTTTGCTTTATTAACTCAACAAGGCAACCAGTTACAGTATGTTTATAGAAATGAAAGGACAAGAATAATGTACAGTAATGAAATTAGTAATAATGGTAATGGTATTAATAATGGCACTGCTACAACTAATGCTAATGCTATAGCTGAATTACTCAGTAAATTATTTAAAACCCCACCCCCTCTTCATGCCTTGTATTTTGAGTGGCTACTGTGTGACAAATATTGCTCCTCATCTTTAGTCTTGATTCTTTTTTACATTGTTACGTTTCTTTTTATTTTAAATAACATTGAACTTTATTACATTTTGTGATAGTAAAGTTATCTGTCATGACATTGGTATACTTGCTATATCATTTCTGCAATTTTTAATTAGATAAGAAGCAGATAATTGAGAGCTGATTCCTTTCACTGTAGTTACAGTTAGGATATTGGTATGTAAGCCAATCACAAATCAGCACAGGAGCAGGATTAGAAAGAAATAAAGGAAAAAGAGAAAAGAAATAGAAGAAAAACTAAAAGAAAGAAAAGGAAGGAAATTCAGCAAACCCACTATTGTATTTCTGCTGTCAGTGATACCAGTAACAATGATACTCATATATGAATGATGAAATAACAAACAATTTTTCATGTCATTTACAGGTGGATAGAAGCGATGAGGGAAGCGGTTGTCCTGTCCTGAGACTCCATCTAAGGTCAATCTGGAGTGAAATTGGGTGATTTGCCCACATCTGCAGCAACATGGAGGCTAACAAGCAGTGCATTCCCTGAGAAAATTTTCCTCATTTGTTCTTAATTCATGACTCATCTATCTATCAATGAGAATTGAAGAGAACAAAAATACGCTGTACTTGTTGAAGTTGTGGGGTTTCGGAGAACAAGTCTTCTTATGAGGTGAAGTTTTGTGAATAGAACCAAGAACAACTTTCTTATGGCTTATATGTGATGCACGAAGCCAAAGGAAATTGTGGTCAAGAGGCTGACCGTTTCTGGAGGCATGGATGAGGCTTTTGATGTGGTAGTCTCAAGGTTACTCAAGAAGAGTGAAAAAGAGTAATGACAATGGAATCGAAGTGCTGAAGTAGAGCAAATAACACAAACGTCTTATGTCTTTCCAAGTCTGTGATGAAAATCTGTTACAACGATGTTATATGTATTGTTGAGATGTTTTATTATATATAAAATTTTGGTCAGTATTTTGTGCATAGTCTTCACTCCCTACTTTTTTTTCCTCTGTATAATATTGACAAATCAGGATTGTTATTGAATTTACATATGTTTTAACTTTTTATTTTTACCCCGAGTCTCTCATACTAGGAGTGTTTTATTAGGAGCGTGGTCTGTTTTAACCCTAAGAATCATCATCATTATCAAAGCTCAAGTTTGTATATGGCAGTCTCCTGTTCCAGTAATGTGTCTGGAACATTACATTAGCCATTTTCCCTCTACCTATGAGTCTATATGCCTGTCTGTCTGTCTGTCTTTCTGTCTGCATGATTATCTCTACTACATATATTTGCATCTGATATTATTTATTATTTTTTCTGTCTTTGGTTGCTCCATCTTTTATCGTCATTATTATTATAATCCATCATTTAGATCTAATTCACATAATAGAGATCTGATAAGACTCCTTTGTCTCAATCTGAAACATTTTGTTTCTCTCAGAGATTTGTGAATCTTAGATGCCATATTATTTTTTGGCATCTGTTTTAAAAGAAAGCTTATGAGGTCCTTGTAAGTAAAGATTCCCAGATTGTATATATTGTGAATCAATCAATGTGTTTGTTTTTGTTTTTCCTTTTTTCTAGTCATGTCTGCAGTCCACGTCATTATCACAACCAAAAATATCTAACAAAAATAATAAAAATGAAACTGATGTTCATTTTCTTGTTTTACTGACCATGAGTTATGAATTATGCTTATAGATTTCCTTTGAAAGAGAATAGATTTTCAACTATATTCAGACCTTATAAACAGATAGTGATAGATGAGAACTTTGCACAACTTTTCCTTGCACCAAATACCGTTTCAGTCACTGATTATTTAACATTGTCACAATCTACAACAAATTCAGATAGATAGTGTATCAATTACCAGTTACAGCTGATCCTGCAAATTGTATAACCATCTACTTGAAAATCTGAATTTCATGTTTCTAATATTATGCTTGGTTAATCTCACTGATTTTTCATCTGATAAGAAAATTCCAAAATAACAGCTCCCTCTCTGAATATACCTGAGGTGGTTTGTTAACTTCTTCCAGTGTACAATGTTCCAAAATCACCAAGTGGTCTTTTGGAAAATTTGATACTATTGTACTGGTTATAATCCACCGGAGTGTTGTGTATCTGGTGCAAAAGAAACCAATGACTTAATTAAGCTGACCTTAGTCAATAGATGTGATTGGTCTCAAAGTTCTCAGGGATCTTTAACCCAATGACGACGGTGCGTCATGCCAGTGACGGTTACAATGCAATCGCCCAGCATAGGGGTTTTCGCGTAGCATGTGCCCCGTCGGGAAAGGGTTAAGTAAACTCTTGGATTTTCATGGAGATTCTTCTCAAAATATCACTATCAATTCTTTTGTTTTGATGTACCAATGATTATTCACAAGCTATTGCTTAAAAAAAAAAAATAATAATAAAAATAAAATAAATAAATAAATAAAAAAAAAATTATATATATATATATATATATATATATATATATATATATATATATATATATATATATATATATGTATATATAATATAATATATATATATATATATATATATATATATATATATATATATATATATATATAATTATAATTATATATATATATATATATATATATATATATATATATATATATATATATATATATATATATATATATATATATATATATGTATATATATATATATATATATATATATATATATATATATATATATATATATATATATATATATATATATATATATATATATATATATATATATATATATATATATATATATATATATATATATATATATATATATATATATATATATATATACATATATATATATACATATATATATATATATATATACATATATATATAATATATATATATATATATATATATATATATATATATATATATATATATATATATATATATATAATATATATAATATTTTATGTAATATAATATAAAATAAAAAAGTAAAATATAAAATATATATTATATATATTATATAAAATCTGTTGTATGATCTATTTCTTTTCTTTTCAAGTTGCATATCATTGCTGTCTTATGTTGCAAATGTTACTGACTAAAGAGAGCGACTTGATGTATTGCAAATTTTATGCACGATCCATATCCTAATATAGAAAATTAGCATTATCACTTAGATTTCTAGTTCATATTGTATCATGGTATAAGTCGTTTTTTGAGTTATAGATTTAAAAAATATATATATATATAGAATTACATACATATATACACATTTGTATATGAGCTCCACAGTAACATGTTTTGCATATGTGTAGTGTATACAAGTAAATCCAGAACATAAAAATGTTTTTTATTTTATTACTTTTCAAATATTTACAAAGTCACTTCCTGACAGAACTACATCGAAGTGCTTGTTTAATGTTCAGTCATCCTTCATACAAATAACAAGATCAACACAGGGTTCTCTTGCTTTCATTAAAATCAAAATTTTGAATCCATTCTAATAGTCTTAAAATCTGCTAGCAATTTTGACACATGGTAAGCCACATAAGCATCAGATTGCTCTACAATGAGATAGATCAAAATGCTTAATATCAAATGGTAATCTTTTGGCTTCAATAATCGTAATCTAAATTAACTCGTCTATTAGTGTCTCCGTTTAAATTTGAAACTTGTTTCTCATGCAAGCAAAGTGGATGTAGATGAGATGCATGAGGTTGACACAGGCCAGCACAGAACACATCACGAGGCGCTGTGCAGGCCCAGGAGTCCTGGCTAGGATGATGATGACAAGCCTACCCGTGGCAAGCCCCCCAAACACTGTTGTGAGAAAGAAAAATACTCCATGGTTCTCCTCCTGGTGCAGCACTTCAGCAATGAACAGCACAAGGCAGTGTCCAGTGAAACTGTAGCCTGTGATGGAGAGAAACTGTGGCAGTGTAAGGTTTGTCTGGCAGAAGTAACCCAGGAGGAAGGCCAGTACAGACAGACCAAGCCAGTATCCAACAGTCAACTTGGCTGTGGTTGCAATGTCCCACATTAGTGTACGTTCAGGGCTGTAGAGACCATATAGAAGAATGGTGGCCAAGGAAACCATAATCATCAGTGGGCCCTTCAGGTCAGAGTAGACACGCCTAAACTCTGGGAAAAATAAAGGGGGCGCCATGGATGACAGGAGTCTGTATGGCAGTCTGCGGTTGGCCACCATGAAGTATGGCCTCACAAGCAACAATGTACTAGTGAAGTAATCTAAAGGGGATGTCTGCCTACGTGTGCGCGGCTCAAAGCCTGAGTCCAGGGACTCTATTGTAACAATTGAGTGGCCTTTGTGCGACATGGTTCCAACTTTCCCTGTTTAGTGATACAATAAGTACAGATGATGAATTACCTTTTGATTAGTGAGCGTTGCCCTAGTTATCAGCAACTATTAATCTTTTACGGATAAATCACAATGGTTTACCCAGCCAGAAACTAATGAAAACAGCAAGTGGGATATCTGAGAGTGTTCACTATAACATTGGACTTGTCACAAGAACTCGCTGCACCAGTCAGCCAAGCACTGATAACATTCGGATGCCTGGTTAGAATTGGCAGCCACCAGGTCCTGTAGCCACTCCAAGAACAACTCCCGGTTCTTCTTCAACACGAGGAACTGCCCAAGGACAACGTAAGCCTTGTCAAAGCCTCTGTTCTCTAGCCGTTTGCCAAGGACTTCACCAATGCCTGCAAGTTCAGTCACAGGTTTGTCCCCCATCGGCTCTGCTACAAAGAGTGTGTGCTTCTGCGATGTTGTTGTCATCGTTGCCGGTCATACCCAAGACTGATGTTTATTATTAAGGATGCTTGTTACAGACTTACAGAACTTCAAAACCAATCTTCAATCCTTGCATAAAGTATACCTGAATGCACTAACAATACATGTCATAAGCTCATCCTTAAATGTTGAATCCCATCTCTCTCATACACTTTTTATGAGCATCTATGAGTTCTGTGCAATTCTCCTCTCCATTCTCTATAATGCAGGCGTCCCGTGCTCTCTTTGTCTCTGGACATGCGCAGCAAGCTTTGCACTTGGGCTTCTTCTCCTCATTTGATTTTTCAGTATCAGTCTGTACAGTGTTTGCAGCTCCGTCAGGCATGCTGATGTTAGAGGACACTTTCGGGTTTAGTGCTTATACTTGCAAAATTTACCTCAAGGCAGAGAGGGCGAGTACCTTTCGACACTCCTTTACTTCTTGTTCTTGGTATCTTCTTCAATCTTCTTGAAGCCTTCCTTTACTTCCTGCGTGAAATCCTGGCGAAACTGCTGGACACGCTTGCTTGCTTCTGAATCGAGTGCTTCTGAGGCTGCAACCTTTCCACGTTGCAAGGCGTAGGCAGTGATCTGGGCTGCACGGCGGATGGGATATGACTCGGCAAGCTTGTCAATAATTTGGGGATTGTTAAGAATCCGGCTTAGGAGATACCGTAAAACCATAGCAAGTTCAGCTCCTGCAAAGGGGAAGACAGGATTAGTTATTGTAGAGAATGAGTAATAAAAAGTGGAATGGGTTAGAGAGTGAAGGAGGAAAAGAGATTATGATAGGGCATCCTCTAAAAGTAAGTTACAAAAAAAAAAATATATATAGATAATATTTCTTGCAGAAGTGATATTCCTGTATATTTTCACGATTGTCTTTGTTCAAATTGTAAATAATTTTTTTTTTACAAACTGAAGTTTACTTGTCTAAAAAACACCATTTCAAAAATAAACCAAGCTGGACCTTGCCCAACAAACTAACAATGTGGGGCTTCACTCTTGGTTTTGTACTTCAAGAGGAGTCGCTTCTTCAATGCCAGTTGTTTCCTGAGAGCCTCAAGGCGGCGGAGCTGTTCTTCTCCACTGTATTCCACACCGGGAAGCTTCCTCACCTGAAGAGGAGTAACACACATTAATATCAATATAAAGAGGAATATAAGCCTCATTTTCAAAATCTTTTCATTACATGATTATCATTCTGAAGACAAGGAATAGTCACTCTCTCACTCTCTCTTTCTCTCTTGCGCTATCACTCCCTCACTCACACTCACACTGTCACTCACACTCATACTCACACACACTCTCACTCTCACTCACCTGCTCACGAGCTGTCTGGATCTTGCGCTGCAGTTCAAGGACCTTTTGGCTTGATTCCTGGGATACCCGAGCAACGTCTGTCTGCTCCTTCTCCAAACTAGAGGAACAGAAATAAAGGTTATGGGAATACATCAAATTAGAGAAATCCTTCTCTAATCTACTGTACACTGGTTTTGAATGAGAGTAAGTCAGGAGGTAGAAGAGATAAAAAACAAAAAATACATATATGGGGGGAAAACAGTAAAATATTGGAAAAGCTAATGTAGACCTGGCACCAAGAACATATTAAGAGAACCTGGTCCCACAATACCACAACCACTTCTTAGTGCAAATTACACAATGAAAAAATGGAACATTATCTAAGCTAAACTAATTGCAGCAGACATTCTGGACTTTAACTTCTATCCAGTTTGATTTCAACCTTATAATGGACAACTCCCCCTGAGCTAAATATAATACCTAGGTGCAACAAATGAATATAATTTATTCTAAGACTAGCTACTACTAGACTCACACAGATATGTTTTCCTGAATGAGAATCAACCAAGAAATATTCAGTGTAGACACAAAATCATCATTTGCCTAAATCACAAGCCCACTGGTACTGCATTGGGAGGAGATTCATTCCTGCTCTTTTCTTCCCCTGCTCATGTTCACAAGAAATCAGCATATCTATATTTTCACTTGATCTATATTCGTCACTGGCTTTCGATAAACTCACTACACTATCAATGTCTACTAAGCATCTCCTTAACCCATTGGAGCCGGTTGACGTGATAGCACATATTGTGGTTTTCGCGTCAGACGCCCGGGACGAGCTATGAGGGGAAGAGACACGCTCGGGTAGAGCGAGCAGGCAGCCTAGGATCGCGGCTTGTGCGTCCAAGAATCTCGAGGCGTTAGGCTTATGCGTTCGAGAACCCCGGCATTGCGACCGTGCAAAGCCGGAACGGCCCCGGCGTGAATGGGTTAATTTACAAAGAGTGTCACAATAATACACCTCTTGATGTTTCCTCCTCACTTGAATACAAGGCTATTGTGTGCCGCTTTCAGAGGATGCCCTCTGGTAGCATTTAGATTTCTGGTGCTTCTTGTTCAAGAGACAGTGAAAGAATGTCATATACAAATAAAATGTTATCTATGACATTCTCACATCCAAATCCTATTGCAAAAACAACATACAAAGGAACCGTCTGGATGATGAATGTATACTTTCAAGTACTCTCATTGATTGATAAAGGTCACAAGAGAGAAGAGATGTATTTGACGCATTTCAAATTACTTTTCATTAAAAATAATAAGCAACGTGCTTATGCTTATGGTTTGCCTGTTAATTCCAGGGCCTTTCATTGGTCATCGTCTATATGAGAAAAGGTCCTCTAGGACTTTTTTTTTATTTCCATGAATAACTCTTTTCCAAACATTAGATATAAATAAAATACAGCAGTTGATTGGCTATCAGTGAATGATGATGGATGTAGGAGTTACTTTAAGTGTTATATTTCTAAATCGTATGTTTATTTTCAATTTATACAACACAGATATTTGTATATATTCACAATTAACCCATTTGCGCCAGATGACATGCAGACTTCGTGGTTTTTGCGTCAGACGCTGGCGACAAGACATTTGGTCAAGGCCGGCACTCGGGGTGAGCAAGCAGACAGCCAGGCTCGCGGCTAGTGGTCACAGCATCAAGCAATCACTGAAGCCTCCATACCGGACACTGCTTAACCCGTTAACAACGGAGCTATTTTGGCTCTAAATGGTTGAAATGCCGGGATATTACCAACGCATAAGCCTAACGCCTCAGGATTCTCGGCAACGGCCATGTGCTGTATACCCAATCACCTGGCGTGCCGGCCAGGAGGATAGCCACGACTATATATCTTATCCCGGCGTCTGACCCTGGAACCACTAGACGTGACATCTTGTCACCTGTCATTAACGGGTTAAGTGAAAACCAACTAACCTTCACAAATTATGTTCAAGTATGATAGTTTATAAACTTCCCTAAAGGTCTGAAGTCACATTAGGTACCAAATCAAGCTCTATCTTTCCAGCTTTGTTTGACTTTGCCATTGTGGAGGCTAAAGCAATTGCTTGATAAAGTATCACTGCCATGGTAGCAGCCATCAGCAATGCTCAATCAGCTCTCGTAGAACTGATATGATCCTTGGAAATGATAGTTCTATGGGCCAAACCTTTCCCCAAAAAATTACACACAAGATATTACTTGCATGACATTATTGTAATTCATAATTAGTAGCAGTATATTTCAGATGTTCACCCAGAATTTCCCTGAAATATTTCCAGCCCTCCTCAGCCATTAGCACTAACTTGTTCCAGAAGGTTAAATTACAATACAAGGACAGCAGACCTCACACGTATGCAGTCTTGTAATAATATAATTAATAACTGATAGTAACTACCAGGAATAAAATGCCAGTACCAGCTCAGTTGATATTGGGAACCTTCAAATGCGATTTGCCCAAAAGTTCACGTAAATAAAACTCTAAGAGCATCATCAAAATTTGACAATAATGTTTCCTATAAAATAGCGGTTAAGCTGATAGAGGCCTCTATAAACCATCAATCCAAATATACAAAAACCTTAAAGACACAATCTTAAAATAAGGAAATCCAGACAAGCGAAAGGATAAGCCAAGAAAATCTGTGAATTCAACCAAAACACAAGTCCTCTGACCAGAAACTCGCACCCGGCACTCTCCCCTTCCGGTCTATTTTTAAACTTCATGAGGCCCTGACGCCTTCCCTCCCTTCCTCACAGCATCCGTGGAGATCTTAATTCATCATTTATCCCCTTTTCCGACTCACCACCGGAGATACTGGTAAATTATGGGCAGAAAATCGACGTCTATCTCCTCTGCCGTCACTACTTGGGATGACATAATGGAACTGAAGCGTTGGTTCCTCTACATAGAGGGAGCGGGGTTATATAATATATTTTTGCCATTATCAGACATATCTTTTCTCTTCTACTGATTTCATTTAGTTTGTTTGATCTCCCATAGCTTTCTAAAAATGTATGTTTCATTTATTCTGTTGTTTCTATGAGAGTGTGCGGGGCTTTGCAATAAATGTTCTTTTTTTCTACCTTCTTGTAGTTAATTCTTCTTCATTTTGCTTTGTAATCACCAACCGCTTTTTGCCATCTCAGAATGATAACCATATCTACTCCGATTACAACCATAATAACCAGCCACGCCATGAATTAAGCCACAACGTTTAATCAGCACGTGCTAATCAAAAGAATAGAGGAAGGATTACCAAAAGTTACCAAAGCTCCATCCGATGTGAAACAGACACGGAATTCTTTGATCATCGAATTCTAAGGACTTTCAAGGTTCTTAGGAGGGACCAAGAGGCGCATTCTGTGAGCTTAGTTGAACCCGCTTTGAACTTGTGTCCTGTGCATAGGATGCCATTTAACATCTGTGACAGGCCGCGCCGGGGGGTACCTGGTTAAGATAGAACAATGATAACTATTGTAGCACTGACTGATACAATAAATGATTACTACAATAAATGATTATGAGAATAGTGAGATACAATGCAAAGTAATAACACTATCAACAAAATGACATGAATATTCACAATAAAAATAATAATCAAAATAATCAAAATAATGATAATATGATAAAAGCAGGATAATACGATGATAATGATAATCATAGTAATAACTATAACAATACTGATAACGATAGTAATAATAATGATAATAATGATAGTAATAATGAATAATAGTAATGATGATGACATGACATAGATAGTGATAACGATATGATTATGATTATCCTTATCATTACTCATTGTTCCTGTTATAATGATAAATGATGGCACAGATGATAATGGTAGTACTGATTAATAATGATCATTAGAGTAATACTTATGTTAATGATGGTAACAATGATAATAATAGTAGCACTTATAATAATGATAATAATAATGATAATAATATTAAAGAAGAAGAACCAATAATGATAACAGCCAGTAAGTTCTTGCAATATCATATGCAAAAGTAACAGGCATACTGTTTAGAACACATGAATAACAACTACAAACATATGAATTACAGCTGCAACATGTAGATCACGGAAGGCAAAACAAGCTTGATATTGAAGTTTAGTTCCAAAATAGACACTAACAACAGGCCAATATCTCTCTCCTCAACTTGGAAACTCCTGACATCAATATCGGGTGTAACACACACATACACACACTAATATATATATATATATATATATATATATATATATATATATATATATGTATGTATGTATATATGTATGTATGTATGTATGTATGTATGTATAATGCAACCACCTTTTAAGCCACAGTGCATTGAGTTATTTTTAAAGGATATACAATGTGGGAATATTCTCAGCAGCACAAGGAACAGAAAGAAAACAATAACGGTAATGATAATGAGGATGATCATACTGATGATAATAATAATATAAATTATGATACTAATAGTGATAAAAAAGTTGAAATAATGATGATACAATACGTTAATTATATGATGATGGTGATGATATGATGCTATGTGACACGGTACAATACAAATCATAATGATAGAATGATAATGATGAAAACAACTACTGCGAAAATAATGATAATAATAATGAAGCTAATAATGGAATTTATGATGATAATGATACTAACAATAATAACTAATAATAATGATGCTGATATTAGCGATGATAACCATGATAATATTGTAGGAGGGTGAGTGCCCCACGAACCCACTACAATATGGTTGACAGTTACATGAATAATAACAGCAACAATAAAGATAAAAGTGTTAGCAATAACAAAAGTAAGGATAATAATTATGATACCAACAACAACAACAAAAATCCTAACTAGAGAAAAACATGAAAAAAAGGAAATACAAAAACGCAGCGACTGCATCCGCATTCACACAGGCGAACGCGGCGGCTTCATCAGCTGATTAGTTTCGCGCCATCTTCGAGAAAGTAAACAAGAAGTGTCTCTCTGCGCAAGCCATTAGGAAATAAGTGATACCGTACATTTTTGATAGGGAAATAAGAAGAAACTCGACTAATTAACAATGGACGTGCAAATGCTGAAGACCCTCGCACATAAATTAGGATTAACGTCGCCTAAGGTTGTGAGGTGAGAATAAGATTACTTTGGTATATTTTGTTTCTAATGGAGGTATACGTCACCGATAATAAAATCATTGATGAAATGCTAACATATAGAATTTTATTTTTGTGACCTGCAAAATTGGACTCGATATTTGAAAGAGCATAAAGTGTACTAAGTGTACTAAGGGCATAGCGATGTGAAAACGAGAGAAAAAATATTTGAAGAAAACACCTGCTCACCTGCCACTGGCTTAGCGTTGTTCATCACAGATTCTTGGGTAGATCTTCCAGGACATTTATCACTGAATTAGCATCCAGTCCTAGGTCTTGGCAAAGTATATTAATAATGGAGTTTTTTTTAACTAATGCAGACACGTCCTCAATGAAAAATAATTTCTGAAAAAGCATCCAAACTTAATTGATACTGTAAATAACGTTCATGTAATTATTGTCATCACAAATGCTTTGTATCTTATAGTTTGATATTCTCCCTTTAGAAAAGCAGAGGAACTGATAAGGCTCTTGGCAGTGCAGGGAGGTTCAGGCCTGGCACTCAGCATGTCAGGGAAGGCTGTCATTTGCCTGGAAATTGCTGCAACTCTCGGCTCGTGCTCTTTTGACAAGGTAATTAGTTGTCCTTGTTTTAAATTTTATCTTCTTTTTCAAAAATGTGTAATACAATAATACATGTCTTGCTCGAAAACCCTCCCCCCTACACACACTCACACACACACACACACTCACACACTCACACACACACACACACACACACACACACACACACACACACACACACACACACACACACACACACACACACACACACACACACACACACACACACACCTACACACACACACACACACACACACACACACACCTACACACACACACACACACACACACACACACACACACACACACACACACACACACACACACACACACACACACACACACACACACACACACACACACACAAACACACAAACACACACACACACAAAAGAGTTGCTTATCATTGTCATCTCCATTATCACTT
>BOPN01000975.1:218138-223138 GCA_017312705.2 Penaeus japonicus
TTCTATTTTATTATATTTTTTTCTATTTTTTAAGTATTGTCTATTATACCTTTACTTATATATATACATTTTTTTCTTTTCTTTTCTTTCTTTTTTTTAAATTTTTTTATTTTTTTTGTTATTCAGTATTTGATAATATTTTGTCTATTTGTCTATTTGAGAAAATGCGTATTTATGATTCATTATTTATTAAGACTTTTTGTCTTTTGTTGGTTCAGCTAACAACAATTTGAAAGTCCCTCTAATGAATTGACGTGAATAGTGTAAATATTTATAAACACTATTTATTTTATTATTGGTAATTTACTGGTGATTTTCATATTGAGATTTTGTTTTTTTGTTGTTTAATTTTTAAAAGATGACACGTATTTTTTTATCTTAAGCTACAAGAGTATAATACTGTTGTTATTGTTGCTATTAAACTAATATGGTCATGACATATTTGACAGATCCTCAAAAGGTGAAGCTTAAGGTTATTAAATAGAACCATATGATAATCTGATACTTTTCTTAATATCCCATCCTTTCAATTTGCTTTTGCACACCAATAGTACTCCCTAAATTTAAGGAAATTTCCATGCACTACTACAAATAGTTGCTATCCCAGCCCCTGTATATCTTTTTTCTTCCTATCATTATTTATGTAAAGTAATAAGATTCCTCCCAAAGTAATAAATCTTTTGTTTGGCTTCTCTGTTCCATTTTCAGTTTCGTGGAGGAAAATTGGCCCTATTTCATGGGTTTTGGCCTCCCTTTGGCATTCATCACGATGTACCCATCTTCTGTATACGTAAGGTGAGAGGGAGAGGGAGAGGGAGGGGGAGAGGGAGAGGGAGAGGGAGAGGGAGAGAGGGAGAGGGAGAAGGAGAGGGAGAGGGAGAGGGAGAGGGAGAAGGAGAAGGAGAGGGAGAAGGAGAGGGAGAAGGAGAAGGAGAGAGAGAGAGAGAGAGAGTGAGAGTGAGAGTGAGAGTGAGAGTGAGAGTGAGAGTGAGTGAGAGAGAGGGAGAGAGAGAAGGCTCTTTGTTGATCTTTTAAGTGAAAGAACTTTAATTTTATGGGGGAGGAATTTTTAAAACTAAGGGACACTTTGATATACATATTTGAAGAGTTATTTAGGATATGTGTATTGACATATTGATTGATTTTATGGTATGTATTTTGTATTTGCGATTCTCAGTGTTGGTATGTTAGAATTATATATTCAATTCAGATTATTTTCAGTATAGGATGTTGTGATTACATTGTATTTATTGCACTACTTAAAGAATGAATTATTAGAATGAATTTAAAATGTAGAATTATCACGAAAACTCTGGATGTTTTTGTAATATGACTTGCTTGGAGCTGCAAGATAGAACACTATTGAATATTGTTCAGGTCATTTTCAGAGTACAAAGCTCTGTTTCTGAATGGAAAAGGAAAACAGATGTCTAGAAGGTTGATTCAGTAACTTAAACTTTTATTGTACGTGATAAATTAATTATGAAAGTCTCCATTGGCTGTCAATGGGTCATAGGAAGTTTATAACCCTATGGGTCACATTACAGTGAGAAAACAGTCAATCATACAAATTAATAAACAACATTACAGATTAGTTACATGATTGCAAAATTCTTTAGATTGCAATAATTGTTTTGGGTGGCCAAGGAAAGTAAATGTGGCACATAAAGTATTAATATACTGGATATAGACATAGAAAAGTTATATTGAACAATTCAGTAACAAAGATTTATATATTAGGCCCTCTGAGAATACTTGATAACCAAATTAACTTTGTATTTGCATGATAACTGTAACATTGGTTTGGTATTAATGTCATTATGTCTGTTAATTTTAGTAACAATGTGTTAGTAGCAATTAATGTTGTATTGTCATGAAATGTATTTGTATCATGTTGTTTGTAGAAGTAGCATTACATGACATTAGTATCAGTATCAACAGTGACATACACTCACGAAGTACACTGAAAAGGAAGGTATAAATAACAATGTAAATTTTCACTTTTTCTCCCAATGCAGTGGCTGCTTGTTTGCACTGCTCTTCCCTGTGTTTATCATCAGCGCCAATGAAGCAGATCCTGTACTCTACCCCAAGTAGGTCTTATTTCATTTGTACTTTCTCTTGAAAAAATGTTAATACAATTAGCATAATGTTCTAGTATCAGTTTTGTTATATAATATATTTTTTAAAAATGTGTATCATCATCATAATTAATGTTATAAATTTTGTTTTACTCTGGTATTCCATTCTTTTATAAGTATTGTAACTTTCCTATATCCTCTGTCTTTCTCTCTTTCTCTCTCTCAATCTCGTTCAATCTCGTACAATCTCGCTCAATCTCTCTCAGTCTCTCTCAGTTTCTCTCAATCTCTCTCTCAGTTTCTCTCAATCTCTCTCAGTCTCTCTCAATCTCTCTCAATCTCTCTCTCAGTTTCTCTCAATCTCTCTCTCAATATCTCTCAATCTCTCTCTCTCTCAATCTCTCTCAATCTCTCTCAATCTCTCTCAATCTCTCTCTCTCTCTCTCTCTCTCTCTCTCTCTCTCTCTCTCTCTCTCTCTCTCTCTCTCTCTCTCCCTCTCTCCCTCCCTCCCTCCCTCCCTCCCTCCCTCCCTCCCTCTCTCCTTCTCTCCCTCTCCCTCTCCCTCTCCCACTCCCTCTCCCTCTCTCTTGTAATTACTAGTTAATTGTTTCCCTGTCTTCCCCTTTCTCTGCATTATTGCCATCATCTTCATTCTCTCACATTCTCACTCTCCCCACCTCCAGAGGTTACCCACTGCAGCTGTTCTCGGGGGTGGTGGGCCTCTCGAACCGCATCATCCAGAGTCTAGTCACAAAGCGGTCTGCCCTTCCCAATCCCCCAGCCCCATCCAGACGCTGATCTCGGAGGGCTCTTCTCAAAACGAAAAGATACCTTTCCTTGATTTTTTTTTTTTTTTTTTCTTCTTCTACTTTGACGCTTAAATGAAATATAAAGGAAAAATAAGGATTAGCAGAAAGAGAGACTAATTGTAAGGAGATAACAATGTGATAAGGTCTTCTCATTCTTATTTTTATTATTATTTGTGTGTGTGCATGTGTGTGCTCCTTTGTCTTTCTGTTTGTGTGCAAGTGTACATTGGTTTGGTGATCATCAAAGTATTTCCTGAAAAAGGAGGAGAGAAAAAGAAGACTGGAGATATAACATATAACAATGTCTTGGAATGTGATCAAATGAAAAAATTAAGATAAGAGAGAGAAAAGCAATGCATATATGGACAATGGAAACCTATACTTAAAAAAACGGAAAAAGATATACAGAAAAAAAAATGATGCATTCATTCTGATTCCAAGACAGGCAATGATGTCCCTTATCCGTAGTAACTGTGGTATGTTGTATGAAATGTCCAGGATTGTTGGGGCTGGTAATGAAAAAAGTTCTGAAAATATAAATGAAAACCTTTGAAGCAGAAGTGTGTGTAGTTTCATATTTCTAAAGTGAATTCTGAAAAAGAAAGAAATGAAATGATAATTAGCAATTGTGAGACTATCACAAGAAAGAAGTTCTACAGAGGAATTTGATTTACCACTGCAATAGATATTAGTCATTCTACTATTATATTCATTATAGATATGCTTCTACGAAGAACCTCATTTTATATTTATTTATTTTCCTTCTTTTTTGTTGTTTGTTCACACACTTTATTTAAGAAGCATGAGCATATATTAGATGATAACTGTATTATAGACTGGCTTTATTTTCTAGGAAAGAAGTCCCAATTATGTATAATTTCTAGGTGGAGACAGACATTATGATAAATTATTATAATTACATTTTAAATTCCTCCTTTTCTAGTTTATTATTTTTTTTAGTCCAGTGTAGAGCGAGCTTGATGTACAAACAGTTCTCAATATATATATAATATATATATATATATATATATATTATTGTGCAATGTTAACTCTTTGGGGATACCAATTGTGGATCCTTTCATTTGTTGAATGCCCAAGTACATTGTCATTTTTTATATATATTAAATAAAAAAAAGTTGCTTCTACTATTTTCTTATGCCTAAGTGGGTTCATGCATGATATGATGCATTTTATTCTGCATTTTATACACAGGACACATTATGCTGTTGACTAGATATATTCATGTGTGATTTCTAGATTTATCATAGGAGAGAGTATGTTTTAAATATTTTGAATTTTTTATATTTTCTTGACTCAAAACCAGGTTAAAAAAACAATTCAGTATTTTTGCTTCATTTGTGCCACCATCATGGTTCCTGGTTCTTCCTGTTGTGGTGGCTGTACTTTTGTGTTCCCAAGCTGGACTAAGTTCATGTTACGAAAGTCACCTGATCAAGTCCCACAAGGACTTTCCTTTATGTCCGAACTGGCTTCCGTTGGGTATTAAAATACCCTCTCTTTTGTTTTTGAGTAGTGCTCTTATTAGTTTTTAATTTCACTTTGCCATTGTTGTTGAAATTTTATTTATTCCTTTTTTATTCCACTTATATCAAATTCTATAATTTCATATATGTTAGTGGATATTTTAATCTCTTCTCCTTATTCGAGCAGGAGTGACATCCTGACAACACTCCCATCTCACCACACTCACTCATAATTTATGCAACAGTGCTCACAAACTCTATTCTATATCCAATAAATAAATGAATAAATAAGAATATAACATTTGAATAAACAAATAATGACAGTAGATAACATTAATGATTAATCAGTAATAGATAACTATAAATAATTTTTAGGAGGACGCTTAAACAGATGTGAGTGGGATTATTCTAGTTTTGTATATTTTGGAGCAAAATATTTTAAATACGGTGAGAAAGTGTGACTATGATATTGAATTAGTATAGTACTTGGTGTGTGTGTGGGTGGGGCTATAAACACTCGAACTCTAATTTAAAATTTTCAAAATTACCTGTAACCGAACCTACCAGAAAAGATAAAAGAAATATAAACAAAATAACAAGATCGAAAATAAAACCAAAATACAAA
>BOPN01000975.1:235638-240638 GCA_017312705.2 Penaeus japonicus
GTTTTTTTAAAAGTAATCTTTCCTTAGATAAATTTTGCCATCAAACTGTATTGAAATGTTTAGTTGTATAATTGTTTTCGCTTTGAATCCCTCGATTTTACGGTAATATATATTTCTTTAAATCTTGATTTGATCAACATTGTCTAAAGTCAACAACATCATCATCATCATTATCGTTATCATCATGTTTGTCAGAATCCTTGAACCTTTCAATAAAGATGAGCTTGTCCTCATCATTTACCAAGGATGGATAATGTATTCGTCGATTAAGGCCAAATCGACATTGCAAGAAAGCTGATATCGGGAGTGACCTAACCTGTCTCCGGTCTCACCTTAACCCTAACTGGAGGCAGTGGGAGGCGATTGGGGAGAGGGAATTGAGGACTGGACACTCACACTATATATTATTTATATTATATATATTATATATATACATATATATATTCATATATATATATATATATATATATATATATATATATATATATATATATATATATATTGTGATGGTAGTAAATTATTCTAATTACCACACATAAGCAAAAAGGATGATGTTAAACACAGCAGCTAATACAATTACAATACATTATAACCACAAGATAATTCACAGTATTATAAGATTGTACACTATATGTATATATGACAAGAAATAACTCTGAAAATAAGAGGCAAGAATTAGCACAGTTCGTACAAATTAAAGGGCACAGATATGTGGGAGCTCAAGTGTTTCCAGCTAAGGCAGGAGACCCAGTGTGACCTTGTTTCAGCCAACACATCTTAGGTCGGCAAGTTCAGCGGAGGATAACCCGCCCAAAGGAGGATTAGATGGAGGTGACTCAAGATATAGCCTATTACCTGATTCCAAGGGTCCGCCTTTCGAGTAGTCTCTGAGGGTGATTTTTCCATGTGGCGGGGACGACCAAATCAAGATCTTATTTTGTCAGGTCTGACATCTGTAGTGGCCATTTTAACGTTAGAAATTATAACATACATACACACACACACAGTACCATCCAAAGTGCTTGACGACAAATGTGACACATGGGCTGAATGTCTCGGAGTTCAATGATTTCTTGACCATTGCTAATGTATATAACCCTTATGATAGGGAAGAGATACCTAAACCTCCTGGCAATATGATACATACTAATATTGTGTTATCATGTGGAGATTTTAATGGTCGCCATCCTCCCCCACCATTGGCAAAAACAGTTAGGTCCATTATGACTATCTCCAAAACACTTACAATCCTATATATATATTGTCTCCTAGAAAAGACTCATTATTAGGGGACAAATTAGATTACATAGCTTTGTACAATCAGTTTATCTTCCCATGCATTGCAGAGGTTATTCCATTCTTAATCCGTGATCACTGAGCATTAAGTATAACTCCACCATTCTGCAAAAGAAATCCACCCACGCCTGCGACATCAGATTGCCTCTAAATATCATGGCGAGATCATTAAAAGGATTGCCTGCTGGTATGACTCCTATCAATTTCGATCGCTTTCAGGAAACTATCTATCAAGAAGTTAGCAATATTATACGTCGATTCTACCCCCAAAACCCCCACCCTGCACAGGTCTCCATCATCTAGAGTCAAACTTGCACGACATCTAAGCAAAGATCCCGAGATAAAGCTTCTTAGAAAATGAATACAGTCAACTGAGTCAGCTAAAGCACTCGGGAAGCAACTCCAACATAGTTCGGGACCTTGTGTTCTTCAGTAAAAAGCTGAACGAAATAATTACTCAACAGCGAGAATGTGTATGTCTGGGCAGAATCAGTTGACTCGACGACTCCCATGAGTAATGTGTGGAATGATATCAATATTCATACAATGGAACGTCACAAAGCTTCATCTCTTCTCTTCTTAATAAATGGTGTGAGTTATTCCTCTCTTGGCATCCGTCGCAAGTGATCCTTTGATTCAAAACACAAAGATGAAACTGACCATCAGTGTCGGCCAGCACATGAGGCTGACATACCATTTACAACTGATCAATTCTTGCAGCAATTAAAATGAGAAAATCCACTGCACCGGGGATGATGGAACTGCATATGAAATAGCCAAATGTTTGAATACGAAGCGTTGAGGGATCCCATAGCAGAGACCAGGACAGAGAGAGAGAGAGAGAGAGAGAGAGAGAGAGAGAGAGAGAGAGAGAGAGAGAGAGAGAGAGAGAGAGAGGAAAGTAGGTAGACAGATATTTCTTAGTAAATAGAGAAAGAAGAAGGCGAAAAAAAACATAATAAAACTTGAAATCCCCCCCAAAACAAATATATACATACATGCATACATACATACATACATACATATATATATATATATATATATATATATATATATATATATATACATATATATATATATATATATAACCGATATAACCATATATCGATCGAATGACTTACGGCCTGCGCCACTGTTTTTATTTCAGAGTTGTCCACATCGTGATGGGGCGCAGGACAGGCAGTCGAGGAGCCGAGTCAGGAGCAAGGTACTGAGGGAGGATGCGTTGGTGGGTGTGCCTGGCGCGGAGATGTGCGCATCGCTTGGTGGTGTTAGGTAAGGTTAAAGGTGGGAGGAGTGTCACAGGGAGAGTGATTGAGAGAGAAGGAAGGAAGGAGAGAGAAAAAGAGAGTAAGAGTGGGAGAGAGTGAGGGTGAAGGTGAAGGTGAGGGTGAGAGAGAGAGAGAGAGACAGATAGACAGAGAGATAGATAGATCGAGAGAGTGAGTGAGTGAGAGAGAGAGAGAGAGTGAGAGAGAGAGAGAGAGAGGGAGAGAAAAAAAGTGAGATTGGGTGAGGCATGAGTATAAATAGTTTGTGTGTATGTTTGTATTATTATTATCATTATTGTTACAGTATTTATCTTTGTGGTCTTGTTATTGTATGTGGGATTCTGTGTGACTTTGTTTATGAGTTTACATGTCTGCGTTCGTGTACACATACACGTACACACGCAGGTTATCAAGTGCATGCAGATCTCCGATACTTAATTATAACTCTCGTCCTTTCGTCAAGTTCAATCTCATTGGCTAGTTTTTTATTCTTCATTTTAGATTTTTCCCGATTCTTTTACAACATCTCGTCCTTCTTTTTCTTCTTTCTGAATGTTCTTTTTCTCTTTCCTTCCTCCTTTTTTCTCTCTTTCTCTTCCTTATTTTTCTTTATTTTGCCTCTTCCTTTTTTTAATTTTTTTCCTCTCCCCTATTTTCTCTTTCTTTTCTCTTTCGCTTTTCTCTTTTTTCCTCGGTTCTTCGTTCTTCTCTTTTATATTTTCTCCTTTCGTTTTTTCTCTCACTCTGCAATCCTTTTTTGCTTCACCTCCCATTAACGATGGCGAAATGTATATATTTTTTGTTTTGTTTTTCGGAAAGCCATATTAAGACATCAGTATTAACAAAAAAAATACAATGTATATTTATATGTACATAAGATCATGTCTAATTATTACATTTCTTTAAAATGTCTCATTTCATCAACTGTAATCCAAGTTTTAATAACCTGTTTGAGCTACTTCAAAAAGAGAAAAGGTAACATGATAAGCTTCAATTCCTAAATCTTAGATAGGTTCCCAAACTTTCGTTCCTCAAGTTCGTTAACAAGCTAAACTTATGACTATTTCTTCACTCTTTTTCCTTGTTTTCTTTTCTTTTTTTCTAGTTTTTTTTCTTTTTCTTTTTTTTTTGACATTTCAACAACAGCTCCTTCTTTCCCGCTTCGTCCCAGCATTAGGTTTGGCGTTGGTGGTCGCTTGCTTAAGCTTGCTCTCGGCCCTCGGCGGCGATCCCGAGGGGGAAGGGGGGGAGGGAGGGTTGAAGGACGACCCTCCCTGGCCCCCGAATCCTCTCTTGCACGACTCGCTCGCCCTCGATGACTTCAAGGGCGAGGACGAGGGCGAGGCGTTCGCGACTGAGGCGGAAGAGTTGGAGGGATCCGTGCGAAGTGTACAGGTGAGA
Source organism: Penaeus japonicus (assembly GCA_017312705.2). Lineage (NCBI taxonomy): Eukaryota > Metazoa > Arthropoda > Malacostraca > Decapoda > Penaeidae > Penaeus > Penaeus japonicus. Next base: position 239,607 of record BOPN01000975.1, read on the forward strand.
CTATTTTTTTATCTTTATCATTGCTGGTATTATCGTCATTTATCAATATTGATAACATTTTTGCCATTACAACAGTGGTATTATTACAACTGAATAAGACTTCTCACTCGTCCTGCTCTCCTCCCGCCCCTTCTACAGGAGTACGACGACTTCCTGGTGAGCAGCTCCTCCCCGAACAGCCTCCTGGAGCGGCTCCTGCCCGGCGACCCTCCGCTGAGGACCTTCTGGACGTTCAACATGTCGCGTCCGGCCGCCCCCAGTCTCTTCTGCGTCGTCACTAGGTGGGGGGAGGGAGGAGGGTGTGTGTGTGTGTGTGTGTGTGTGTGTGTGTGTTTTAGATTCAACTTCCCGATATTGTTATTGATATAGTTTGGTTGCAGTTTCAGTTATCAACATTACCATTAATAATCATCCTATTTATCCTCCACCTACCTCTCCTCCTCCTTCCTCCTTTTATATTGCCTCCACCTCTTCCTCCTCCTCCTCCTCCAAACCCTCTCGTCCACAGAGCGAAGCCCAAGTACCAGATCTGCCCTCATACGGCCGAGTCCGATCGCTACATCTCGGCCCAACTCTTGGCAGATGGCACCTGGGAGCCGCACATTCTGTCCCTCTTCCGTTTGGCGCTCAAATATTATCCGTAAGTTTTTTTCGTTATGCACAAATACTGTCGAGGTATTCCATTTGCCTTGTTTTTCTCATGTATAGTGAACTCTATTCTATATATATATATATATATATATATATTATTTTATGCAATGGATATAAAATCGTTCTTACCTTACGAGTAAAACCAACGGAATGGGATACGTACCTGAAAAATAAAAATAATGATTAGATATTTACTTAAACATATCTTCACAACTCTTATGAGAGCATGTTATATCAGGCCAATATAGGCCAAGTGCTTTTAAACACACGCACACACGTAATTAACGTCGCATTTCTCCACCATTTCAGCTCTTGCACAGTGATAGACTTAGGTGCTCACGTAGGCGTATATACCCTTCTGGCGGCCGCTGTGGGCGTCCC
>BOPN01000975.1:268634-271134 GCA_017312705.2 Penaeus japonicus
TCTTAACCTACAGCTTTCAGGTTATCGGCTCAATTAAGTTCGCCCTGTAGGATGTTCTTACTATGTGAGAAATCCTAGTAAGAGGTACTCCATAGTCTATGTCCACACTTTGTTTATAACATGCTGCTCTCGCTAGGCGATCAGCACGATCATGTTTAAGGATTCCAGTATGCAATGGTATCCGAACGAAATGTACAACATGGCCCTGTTCTTTCACGCACTGTACTTTTATTTTGCTATCATTTACAGTATTTCCAGCACCTTTATCTGGAATGTTCAGAGCCTAGAGAGAACTCTGTGAGTCACAGGATATCACTCCTAAGCCTTGAGTTAAGAGTCTATGAATATTCCTTATCTCAATAAGGATAAGGATAAGCTAGGTTTGCGGAGCAGATGCGCCGCCGGGCTTGTATGCACTGAGGCGAGCCCGCCTGTGCCAGCATGTGCTGACTCGTGAGAGAATGTGCCAACGAGTGTTGACTCGATCCTTATATCAATGCAAGAAGTGTAACATGCGCAGACCTTGGCCTCCAAAATTAGGCTGACCAGCTGCAATGATCGAGTTGCTATATCTCGTGTCAGGTTAGATGATAGTTTAGTTGATTAGCGAAAAATGGCCACTTCATTATTTCTAACTTGTAATATTGTAAATAATTGTAACTGACGGGTACCACTTATATCAACGGAATTTGGTGAACAATAATACACCTTTCACTATTTTTTTTTTATTCTATTCTAACTAAGCACTAACTAAGAGAACAGCAGTCCAAAAAGGATAATAATTTAAACTAGGTAAATATTATGAAGTTACACAAACTATGTGCGTTAGCATGTACTGGTTCATGTATGTGGAAAATAAGGATTCCCTCATTTAAATGAAGTTTCACGCTGTGTTACTTTCGAGATTCAATAACAGGACATGCAAAAATTATTATTCTATTGTTAGATTTAACTGTAATATGAGAAAACAGCAAGAAGGATCTGAAGTAATTTCGTATACTAGTATAACAATTTTGTTTTCGCTCTCGTTTATTTTCCCCAAGTCAGCTTTTGGACAAAAATGTCTACTGTTGATTCAGCCTTCCATCAACCTTTTCTCTTTGTTGTTCCATGGGAGTTGGCCGCCGGCTGTAGAATGGGTTTATTTGCTTGTTGGTCAGGTAGATTAACGTCCTGTTGCCGAAGCATCTACGTGCTTAGGAGGAGAATCGTAAACGTGCAGCAGAATCTCCAAGAGACAACGGTGGCGGGAGATTTACAATTCTCAACAAAGGGACATGTGATTGCAATAATTATTTTGATAAAAGCAAATGATTTTAACTCTTACGTTCGTTGCTTGTACGCCTCATGTCCGTGCGATGCCATAAAATTTGTCAAAAACGTCCACAAATTGCAACTAGTCCTATCCCTAAGCCTTCAGGCCAGAAACGATAATGCCAGCGTCTTTATACTAATATTGTCACTGTCATGACAAACTGATTTTTATGCTGCTGGCCTTTAGTATGTCTTTTACATATGGGTGAAACTGTATTGTCGAGACCAAGTAAAATGTTCGACATAAATGGAAAACATGTCAACTTGAAACAGTTTCTGACTTGAGACACTGTTTTGGTGTCCCGCCTGTTATCATGTTAGTTGTCAAGAAGTCACTGCTGGAGTGTGTCGAACAAGTCCTCACTAGATACAAAATATTCGAAATGGCAGCCAACTTAGGGGACAACATTTCAAAAAGAGTTTATCAGACTGACTACTGCGAGGTAAATATTATGAACCGAGCTCATTATGACAAACGTACGAAATAAAGTATAAATGAGATCAAATAACTTCACAGCAATAGAGATGTAAATTTTAAGGATTAAATGGAAACGCGTTAATTTCATCTTTTCCTTTGTGAAGTTATCCATTCGCATTTATACCTTTCTTTACAGGTAAATATTACTTAGAGCTTACATTACGTTACACGAGGTGTGTTTATGTGTTAATCATATTGGTGTGAGTACTTGTGATTCCTTGTATTTGTATGTGCATTGTATATATATATATATATATATATATATATTTATATATATATATATATATATATATATATATATATATATATGAATATATATATATATATATATATATATATATATATATATATATATATATATATGTGTGTGTGTGTGTGTGTGTGTGTGTGTGTGTGTGTGTGTGTGTGTGTATGTGTGTGTGTGTGTGTGTGTGTGTGTGTGTGTGTGTGTATGTGTATGTGTGTGTATATATATATATATATATATATATATATATATATATATATATATATATATATATATATATATGTATATATATATATATATATATATAGATAGATAGATAGATAGATAGATAGATAGATAGATATAGATATAGATATAGATATAGATATATATGTATATATATATACATATTCATATACATACATACATACGTACATACATAAATACATGCGTTTGAGTGTGCAAGGTCAACCGCAATGGAG
>BOPN01000975.1:276134-278634 GCA_017312705.2 Penaeus japonicus
GAAGAAATCTTGTGGCATGGCCGATTATCGTCAGAATGTAGTGATTCCCATTCAGACTTGGTCTAGCGTCAATAAAGTCGAGTGACACTTTCTCGATGGGATGATGGACGTCTGGTGCATTTTGAAGCTTGCCACGCCGTAATGCTGTGCCCTTGCGTCGCTGGCAAACTTGACAAGAGCGGACAAAAGATCGAGTAGCTTGCAACATATTGGTAAAAAAGTATTGTTCTTGTAATTTGCAATACGTTCTATAAACACCAGGGTGAGGGTCGTCATGCACGTGTTTTAGAGCTAGATCCTGCAAGGTTTTGGGCACCACCAACTGATAAGCCAGGCGGTCCGGTAGTCGTCGTATTCGGTATAGCAGTCCATCCCTCATCTCGAAATCGTCCAGGGGGAGGGGTGCTCCTGGCGGGGGTGGGGCGTCGTCGGCCAGGAAATCAAAAAGAGCTCTCCATACCGGGTCATCTATCTGGGCTTGCTGGACAGTTTCCTCGTCTAGCAGGGCGATACTTTCAACAGGTGCAACGTCTGCAGGTTGATGATCTTGTTCCTCTACAAAGGCACGAGACAGCATTCCTGGAACGTGATTATAAGCACCCAGTTTGTATTTTATTTCATAATCATAAAACATCAGCTCGTGTGCCCATCTACTCATCCTTGTGGACTTCGTTCGACGACTGTAAGTATACACAAGAGGTTGGTGGTCAGTGTAGTTCGTGAAATGCTTTGCTTATAAATAGGGATCAAAATTCCTCACAGCCTCGACCACAGCCAATGCCTCTGCGTCAATAGTTGAATAACGAGAAAAATAGGCCACTAGGTGAGGAGAGTCACTGTCATCACGCTGAATCAATACTGCGCCGATTGCAACTTGGCTAGCATCGGTGTGTACTTCAAAAGGACGTGAGAAATCAGGTTTGGCTAGGACTGGCACTGATGTAAGGGCAACTTTGAAGCGTTGAAAAGCATCTTGGTGTTTTTCCTCCCAGTGAAATTTTATGTTTCTTTGTCGACTCGGTGAGGGGCCCCGCAATCGCTGTATACCGTTCTATATGACGACGGAAGAATCCGGTTGCACCGAGAAAGCGGCGTACTTCTTTCTGGTTGGGGGGGGGGGGGGAGTCATACGATCTATAGCTGCAACTTTGTCTGGATCAGGAAGGATTCCATCAGGAGTGACGGGGAAACCTAGGAATTTCATGGTGTTAGTTGTAAACTGACACTGATTGTTCAGCTTCAGGCCAGCATCTTTTAAAAGCTGAAGCGTTTCTTCCAGGTGTACAAGATGTTCGTTGAATGATGCATTGTGGACCACTATGTCGTCCAAATAGGCCACAGCATGCTTTCCAAGCACTGGAGAGAGTATGAAATTGATAGCGCGCTGAAAGGTAGGTGGGGCAGTCACTAGACCAAAAGGTAGCCTGGCAAATTGCCACAGACGGTGGCCATCAGAGAACGCCGTCTTCGGACGGTCTGGCTTTGCAACAGGAATTGCCCAGTAAGCTGATCTTGCGTCTAAGGATGTAAACCAAAATATTCCATAGAAATTGTTGATGAGTTCATCAATCCATGGAAGAGGATAATTATCGGTCGTGGTAACTTTGTTGAGTTTCCTATAGTCTATGCAGAAACATAGTGTTCCATCTTTCTTTTTTACTAAAACGACTGGTGAAAGCCAAGGGAATGATGATGGTTCAATTACTCCAGCTTCCCTCATCCTTCTGCATTCTTCTTTTATGGTCAGCTTTGCTGCATGTGGAAGCCTCCACTGCCGGGTAACAGTTGGCTTGGCATCGCCAATTTCGATGGTGTGTTCTACTCCTGGTATGGTTCCAACGGCTGACTTATCTTCTGTGAATATTTCAGTGTACCTGTTAAGTAGTTAACGGAGCTTCACTTGCTGCTGTTCTGCAAGATGACTGAACGTATCATCATTTATCACCATGATTTTATTAATACTGACCCTGCTCTCATCGATGTCTTCATCGCCGGAAGTTGAGCTGTCGGGTAAGGTGTCAGGGAAATTGATAAAGTCCTCGTATCCAAAATCTAGGGTCCCAAACTCTGATTCAAATTCATCATCTTCGAGGTCCCCAAGAAGCTCTGGTTCATCAAGAATAATGGTAGAAGTGACATCTGGAACTGTTATGGGTGATTCTCGTGAAGGGATGAATGCATCACGGCCTCACAAAGGCCGGGAGTTTCTTACATACACCGCTGCAACAGGTTTTGCACGGGCGATCACTTGACCCAGTCGTAATTTGATAGCACGAGACGTATTTACAACCCAGACATCCGTTCGGCGATCTTCAATTCTTGTTACACTGGGGGGGGGGTTGATAGAGCGATGGTTGATAGAGCGATTTCAATCTCGTTGTCTTTAATGGACCGAGGCACTCTGCATTTGATGAAGCTTGCACTATCAGGCAGTACTTCTACTAGCTTAGTGCAATGAAGTGGGCATCTTTGGGCTGACGTGATCGAAGTCTTTGCACTT
>BOPN01000975.1:291134-293634 GCA_017312705.2 Penaeus japonicus
ACTTCAAGCTTTGCTCCTCTGTCTGACTGTAGGTGTTGAATAGTGTTGGACTGGCAAACATTCAGGCAATTTAATTCTATCTAAATCTATCACCATAATAATACGACTGAGTGAGTTGGTGGCTTTAAATCAAAGAAGAAACTTATCTTAGAAGCCAAGCCTGAAAACAAAAAGATAAAGATAATCTTCTATGAAATCTCTACATGGTCATCATATATCACAATGATAGTGAAACATCATTGGCTTTTGAGCCAAAAAGAAGTTTCATTTTTTTTATTAGAAGTCCAAGCTTCATGAATCTCAAAGAAGGGAAAAAACAAAATTTATTCTTAGTTGTAGACTATATATCATACCTTTTTTCCAACTGATTATTACAATTAAGATCTTATGATTCTCCATGCAGACTCGGAGGAAATATATTTTCCTATATCCAGAATGATTGCTAAAAGTTCAATGATATTTAAGAAAGGGCTTAGCTCACAAGTGCCTTATGTAGTAAGTCTCTTCGTTTTCTAGGCTTGAGGATTTATGAAGGATATGGACAGACAGAAACAACACTGTTGTGTTCCATGCACAGAAGTATAGATTTCCGTCCAGGCTCCATGGGGAAACCAGCACCAGGCTACAATTTAAAGGCAAGCACACAATAAAAAAAATGATTGCAAATAATTCAGTGTGATAATGGTCTTGAGTGCTAGATTTTATATTTTAATCAGTAATGATTATGATATATCTATCTAAGAGTAAAAATAGCTAAATAAGAAATATAGAAAAATAAAAGTGCACCACCATCTCAGTAGGTCATGTGGGTAAGTTCTGTATTCAGTTTGTGTTAGATTCAGTGTATGTATTTATCTGCCCCAGAATGTGTACTTGTACCTTTATGTGTTTTATAAAAAGAATAGTATGCATCACTTTTTAAGATTTTTTTAAAATATACATTCATTTCAAATAATATTTTCTGTGCAGGTAATCAATGATGATCTTAATGAATTGGGACCTCATGAGGAAGGATACTTGGCCATTTCCTTGAAAGAGGGGAAACCTATTGGACTTTTCAATGGTAGGTATATATTTTTCATTTTTCTCATTGACCTTAAGGTGCAAAAAATTATAATTACTGCTCCTTTTTCAAAACATTTACTCTTGCCATCCTCTAATTTTTATTTTTAATTCATTGCAGGATACTTAGCCAGCAAGGAGAAAACATCAAAAGTATTTTTAGGAAACTATTACATAACTGGTGACAGGGCATACTACGATGAGAACAATTACTTCTGGTTTGTTAGCCGAGCTGATGATGTCATAATTTCTTCAGGGTAAGTAGCTTTCCTGTTCCTCAAAACTTCCTGCTAAAGTATACACAAAATTGATAAGTGCATTTGAAATGATCATCAAACAAGGGAGCTTCACTTTGTATAACTTACAGGTACAGAATTGGACCATTTGAAGTGGAGTCCGTATTAATAGAACATCCAGCTGTTGTGGAGTCAGCAGTGGTTTCCTCACCTGACAGTCTCCGTGGGGAAGTAGTGAAAGCGTTTGTCATTCTGGCTGACAGCTACAAGAATCACAAACATGAAGACCTCATTGTTGAACTGCAAAACCATGTGAAGCACAATACAGCACCTTACAAGTACCCTAGAAAAGTAATTATTTTGGTAGTTTGATTAATTCTAGAATACAAATTTTAGTCAGAGATAAGTTAGATTAGACCAAAGGCTGTCTTTTAGTAGTGATCTTGAAGTAAAATGACTCACATAATACCTTTCAGATAAATAATTGGTTCATTTATAGGTAAAATTTATGCTAATTTAGCATCATTTATGGATATTATAGTGGATTTATTATGAAAACATTAAATGTTCCTTCTCATTTGTATGTATGAAATATCAGTGAAATTTTGCTGTAAGTTCTAAGAATTTAAGTCAAGGGAGATGGTAGAGTTAGATTATAAGCTCAACAAATTCATCCATTGACAATGGGAGTGCTCTTGTATACATGCAATGTCGAATGTTTTTTTTACTCATATATGGTTCGACAAAGGCTTTGTCACCAAGGAGTCAATGAGTGGGTTTACCCATTCCTTGAAATTTTGCAAAAAAAAAAAAAATATATATATATATATTATTGTATTATTACTGTTATGTGATAATAATGCCAGTAGTAATGATAAGATTAATAACAATGAAAATAGCAATAGATGTGATTTTTTTCAGGAAAATTCAGGGAAAGGGATAAACAAGTAAGGTCAGCTAGACCTACTAATTGACTTGTGAAGCCTTCTGTGATTAAAAAAAAAAAAGATAAAACAAAACCATAGTGGATGGTCCTATCCCATTGTCAATGGATTAAAGAAAACATAAAAAAATCATTTTAAAGACAAAAGGTACTTCATTAGTACATATTTGTTAGACACTGATTAAAACATAATCATCATTTCAGCCTTTAAGATTTCTACACACATTACCTAGCTTGAAGCAGAGATAAACACAGTAAC
>BOPN01000975.1:306134-318634 GCA_017312705.2 Penaeus japonicus
AAAAATAAACAAGTAAAATAATCACACAAAATTTTCTTTCTCACCTTTAACTTTTTCAGAGATCTGTCTCCTGTGAAAGGCACTGGGTTATCCTTCTCATTTGCCCTGAGGAAATAGATTGTAGGGAATCCAGATACTTTGAACAAGGGAGGAACATCATTGGCAGTAGCATCCATCTTCCCAACAACAACATCTTCATTACTTTTTGACAGTTGCTTGGCCAATTTCTTATAAACCGGTTCTAAAGTCTTGCAATGGCCACACCATGGAGCATAAAATTCAATGAGAATGTCCTTCTTTGACTGCATAACCTCCTCTTCGAAGTTCTTGGCCACAAAGATCCGCACTGGGCCCTCCTGCCTCTTAGGTACGGGTTGAGATTTCAGGAATGGCTTTAGTTTTCCTAAAGAAGGATAACTAATTAATATCTGAAGTCCAACTATAATGTTTACATATTATCATTTCAATGTTTAATGTGAATAGGAAATAGAGCTTGACAGTAAAACATTAATATTTTTTTCTATAAATAATATTCCTGGTTTATTTCATTGTCATTATTCTTTGATAATCTGCACTTACCAGCCTTGAATTCATCAATAAAATTACTTAGAACATCTGAACTAAAATCGTCTTCAGGTTCTAGAGGATACCTGTAAAGAAAAAAAAAGTAATTTGGTATAGCTTAAGTGTTATAATATACCAATATGAAAATTACTCATGAACAGCATTTATAATAACTAGTCTGTTAATGGGTTTCAAAGAAAATACTACATCCTATAATCACCATATAAACCTAATCCATAAATAGACAATCAAAGTACTCAGAACAATGTTTCATATCTATAAAGCAGATATAATACACACTAAATTCAGTTCTTACTTCAGGTTACTTGAGAACAGCCCAACATTTACAGATTCACCAGAGTCTTCCAACCCTAGACTTTTAATCTCATCTTCAAATTCCTCTTCGTCAGAAATAGCAAAGAGGATGTCCCTATTTGCATCAGCTACAGACAAGATCTTGTTACGAATATACTGTGTATCTGAAAAAGAAGTTAATGCATTATATAACTGTGGAAAAGTATCTGTTATATAATATTACTTATGTTCAAAACATTGTAAAATGTTAAGAAAGAATTATCTAGTCAATTAATAATCACATATATAACAACAATTATTAAAACTGCTATTGTATAAATAATAACGCATTTCCACCAATTTCTATTCAACTTAATTTATATAGCATACCTTTAACATACTGATGTGAAAAATTAACATCATAGTACACCACAACCAAAGGTCTAGTCTCATATTTGAAGTCCATGTTACTCTTTGTGCGCTGACCAACTAATGGCACACTCTTCTTAGCTATCCACAACCCTATTTCCTTATATGTCGCTGTAGTCTGTGGATGTCAAATACATTCAGTATAACTACTGTATGAACTTGGTATGACATTTTCATGTAGCTAAATTACACATAGCAACCTCATAAATCATATAAATGTACACACTTAACCCAATGACGACGGTGCGTCACACCCGTGTGACACAGCCAAAAACTCCCGTTCCGGGGCGTCATGCTATTGTGACGATTTCAATGCAATATTGCAATCGCCCGGCATATGGGACTTCGCGTAGAAAGTGCACCCGTCGGGAAAGGGTTAATCTGCTATACACATATGCGCACAATTAAGATTTTCATGATTCATCCCATTCACTGTTATTATGTTTATTAATCTTCTTTTATCACCATCCAAATCATTAATATATCTATTCTATACACTTATCTATATATATATTTTTTATAATAATCACCCCATCCCCAACTTTAAGACTCCCATTTTTAACCAATAAACCTTGTTCTTCAGCTGTAATACAATACTGTAGTTATTTTTACAAACATTTCTACCACAAATATGTACGAATACTTGATACACAAAAAACATACCTTAGTATATCTGAACACTTTGTCTTCATATTGGGAATGATAAATGTCTGGCATAATAACTGTGATGGAGTTGTCCTTCAGTTTGAAATGCTCTGCTACTGGTGCTTCAAGCGTGTGGAAGAATGGAAGTTTGCCTGTACATTAAAGGAAAGAAAATTAGCATTTAAAACCCCTCGAATACAAATCAACACTTTCTTCCTTTTAATATCCTACTGATATACAATTAGAATCACTACAACTTGTAGCTTTTCTTTTGTCAATACCATTTCTTTAATATAATGGCAAATTCTTATATATAGGCAAGCAATTCCACAGAGGCAAATCAATATAGGCCATATATTTACTTCATTCAATCTATTTGTATATGCCTATCCAATTTAAAATCTCAAGTACACATGATATTAAATTGGAATTTGTTGACCTTCAGACATTTTAACATCAAACCCATCCAACATTCATAGAAATTGCATAAAAAAATCTTACCTCTAAGTTCATTGGCAGCTCCAATATATTCCTCATACATATCTCCCTTCTCAGTAAAGTAACCAATAACGGTAGCATCTGTTCTAGCCATGTTATTTTGCATTTCAAGAACAGACTTTATCTCCATGGATGGAAGTTTGGCTTGCTCCTTCATGTACTCTACAATTCCTTCCAAGTCTCTCCGCCCCTTGAAGTCAAAGCGTCTCCCATTTCGAAATACCTAGAATACACTCATATGAGCAGGTACTTTGGAGCTTTTCAAACAAAAACACAAAAAATATTATGGATGCACTTTTAACAATGATTTTTCTGACAATATAAACATACAAAGAGAGATTAAATGTTTAAGAGAACTTTCCTATAATGTAAATATTCTTAGAGAATGAAAGAATGACATGGTCACAAGCAAATATTATAGAATAAAGAATACAACCAATTTAGTAACAAACCATAAGTGTTGGATAGCCAGACACTGCAAACTGATCAGCAATTTCCTTCTCCTCTGGCCCATCTACTTTTGCTAGTGGGATGTCCGCTTTCACTAGCTCTTTGGCAGCTCCCTCATACTCTGGCTCAAGCTGGGGTAATGCATATATCTTTTAAAACATTTTCTTGACTTATAATAATTGTGTATATGAAAATCTGTTTTCTTAGAATAAAATGTACAGGTATATATATATATAATACAATGCATAATCAAAGCATATAAATTTCTCATAACAGTATTGCTTTGTATATATCTGAATTGGAGGGAAAAATTAATGCATAATAAAAAAAAAGCACTTCAACTAAATAAAATGCCACATAAATCTTACCGCTTTGCAGTGGCGGCACCAAGGGGCATAAAACTCAACAAGGATGAGTTCTTTGGATTTAATGGTCTTGGAGAAGTTAGCACTGGTTAGGACCATTACAGCAGAGGGTGGAGGCTGATAGTTAGGGTCAGCGTGCATGCGCATGTACTCTACAATAGCTGCGGAAACATATGCTTGGCTCAACACACACACACAAATCTTCACACAATATATCGTCCATTTCTCAAGAGTATCATGATAATATATATAAAAAAAACAATAACTTCATAATTATCTACAGTGAGGGAATATATGATTGTATAGATATGCATTAATATCAAAATACTCAAAAGATTGATAAGTATATCAGCCACTTCATTCAATAATAACTACTTTTGAAAATGACAGACATTAATTACCTTGAGTAGTTCTTGCTCCAGAATAGTCTTCAACAGGTTGGCCTTTCTTAAACAGCTTTATTGTTGGATATCCAGAAATAAGGTGTTCCTTGGCTAATTCTGTCTCCTTTGTAGCATCTACCTTAGCAATGCGTATGCCTTCCTCTTTCAACTCACGTGCTGCAGCTGCGTAATCGGGGGCTAGAGATTTGCAGTGGCCACACCTGTTTTAGATTTACATATACTTAAATCATTATATATCAGTCATTGAGAGCAAAGTGTAAAAATTCACAATATCAAACATTCTGATTCTCACAAATGCTACATGGTTAATTCATAAGTAAGTAAAATAAACAATAATAACCATAAAGTAGCAAAGTCTTACCATGGTGCATAAAATTCAACTAGTATAACATCTTTTGGATTAACAACATGCAAGAAATTGTCACGTGTTAAAACGAGGACGTCGTCTTCTTCCACAATGTCGATGTTCCCTCCGAAACCTTCGATCACCGGGATTTCTGTTGTGACAGAGGAACTCAATTATTAGACACTGCAGTGTGTTTACAGATATTTAGGTGTAAAATAATCACATTTATCATATGCAATTACCCAAATAAATAAAGAATATGAGTTATAAAAATAACTTCCATTCATAATGATTATGATAAGTATTATGATAATTATAATAATCATTATTACTATTATCATCATTAATTATCTGTTAATACCTTCTTATTGATAAACATCAGCCATCATAACAGCAATAATAAAGAAATGTCTCATACATCATACAATTGTCAATAAAACTGTTACTTCAGCTTAAAATTACTATTACCCCGGTCACGACAGGGGTATTCCAGCCTTGCATGTTACAATGCCGGGGCTCTCACACGCATAGGCCTAAATCAGTTAAATAAACGACGCCGTATGACGTCACCCAGCGAACGGGCCTTGAATGCGTGGTACCGTAGTGTACCACCTGTCCTGAGAGGGTTAATTTTGAATATTTTTACTTTTTTCAGGACACTTGATACCTTCCCTTCATAAATAGCTATATGACTTGTATCTGAAGAATCTAGATATATGAAAAGGCAAGTCTAAGTTCCTAGACTGTATGAAACTACTTCTTACTGTGACTGTGATTGTTAAAGTAATCTCAGGAATTAGCTACTACAGCTCAGAACCTGCTAGTGTCCCTGAAGTTTTGTTCTGAATAAATATATCATTACAGCCGAGGTGTCTAGAAAATTCCTGAGCAGTTTCAGGTCATACAAGAGTGTCCTATTAAGCGTTAGTAAGATAATGTGAATCATACAATGAAAATATGGATATAAGAGGCTACACATTACAGTGGATCATGGGATTTCTGTCAAAGTACCACCACCAAGTAAACAATAACTCAATTCACGAAGCTCAACTAATGAAGTATTTAAAGTTTTGAGAGTCAGCATGGGTGATTTCAAAGTAACTTTGCCTAACCTATTGGGGTGGTGCTTCAAAAGTTGCAGAATTTGGTAAATGGTTAGAAATACTTATACATCTGCCACGAGCCTTATCCAAACCAGCATGGCCTCGGTGCCTACTTGGGTTCCGATAGTTCTATGTATCTCTACCACTGATATTCTTGCAAGACAGTATTTGTAGACGTCCGTGGCAGATAAAATCGAATCAAATAAGGAATCAGGCCGAACTCTATGGTGGAGGTTTGTTGGTCTTTGAGGGAGTGTGAAGAGCATATCAGTCACTTGACAACACAATATAATCATGAGAAAAAATCCCCGACTTCGAAAGCCATTGGGTGTGTCTTCTAAACATTTACCCTAAAACATTAATACCTTAGTTTGGACACCCAGTTTTCCTAGGCACAAGTCTGAGACGTTTTCCCACTCGATGTCTTGTTGCTACCTAAACTCTGACATGGCTGTGTTGCCAAGACTCTCTCAATTGCCTTGTAAAACTGAACTTAAGGTTTCTCAGTGCACTGAAGTTAACTTTCGAGAAATGAGTATGTATACATATTATGGATTATTAACCTATGTTTGAAGCATAGGTTAAGTAGTATGTAGTTGTGTCTGAATCCCTTACTTGTTACCTACCTAAGTCATGCAATTTAACCGGTCCTTGACCTTGCACACAATTAAATATTGATATAAGTTATACTCATTTCAAGTGCCTGGACATATGATAGGGCGTTCAAATTAATAAAACAAAAAACTCCAATAACATACCTCCATCAGGATCAATAGTGATGGACGGCTCCTTCTGATTTCCAGCACACAACCCGAAGCACAGAACTATCCAGATAGCAGACCTCATCCTGGTTTCGCCTGCTTTTCCCTGATGAAACAACACTAGACCCTCACACCCTCGCTCTGACTCCCTTGCTCAACGTGCTACACTCTCAGGAGCTGTCCAGAGAATAGCTGTCGACGGCCTCCTCCTCGTGCCGGTCGCCGCTCTCCGACCCAAACTCTCGTACTGCGATGCAACGCCCTCGAGATTTCCCTTCGTTATTTCAAGCCTTTGGGGACTTTTTACGGTTTTTACAAGGGTCTAGAGAACTGAAATGTATGTATTTTATTTGACTGAACAATTACAACCAGGTTTTGATCATAAGAATTGTTCCGTGGAGTAAGTAAAGGTAATTGCCTCCCGGCTTATGTGGACCAATGAAAATGCGCCAAGTGAAGTCACAAAGCCTTGTTGCCAGTCAACAAATTATTCAAGTTCAAGGAACCTATGGACATGGAATAAGTGGGATAAACTTGTTCAGCAGGCGAGATGCAATATTTATGGTCTCTACAGCAGGATATTGGTAATGTGAATGGCATTTATTCTCATAAAAAAGACGATGACTTGCGGCTTTTGTGATCTAAACATCAAAATAATATGGATTTCCATCAGAGGGATAAATTTGGGGGGGAAAATGCTACATTACACATACATCTAAAGTTTCTAAACATATACATATGTATATTATATATATATATATATATATATATATATATATATATATATATATATATATATGTATGCATATTACCATTTTAATATCTATAATAACTCTCATTATCGGATTTTATTGCAAATTTTCGTTACTATGATGGATATCAGAAAAAAAGCATTAAAGTACTGTTACTCAGATTTCTTTTCACATCAATTACAATTCTTCATTTGTTATTGCTATTGTGAACGGTATCATAATAATATTATCATTTGTGTGATCATTATTATTATAATTATCATCATCAGTATGTTTTATCACTACCGTCATTATTATTTTATTATCATTATCATTACTATTACTATAATCCTTAACACTACTTTTGTTATATTCCCTACCACTATTATTATCTTTATTATTATGATCATCATTATCATTACTATTATTATCATCATCATTGTTATTATCATCATTATCTTCATCATTATCATCATTAATATTATTATCATTATCATTATCACCCTCTATCATCAGCATTACTAATATCGTTACTCCTATTATTATCATCGTTCTTTTTATTGTCCTTGTTGTTATTATTATTATTACTAATATGGTTATTATCATTATTATTGTTATTGCTAGCACTTTCATTATTACTTTTATCCTTATTACTGTTATCGTTGTTATATTCTTTATCATTATAATTTTTATGATAAATGTTATTATTATCATTATCGCCATTGTCCTTTCATTATAGTCATCATAATCATCATTACTTTTTTCGTTATTATCATTCCCATTATCATCATTATTATCATTACCCTTGTCACTATCATTAGTGTCATTATCATCATTATTGTTATGATTATTATTAACATTATCTCTTTCATTATTACTTCAATATTTTCCATTATTCTTAAAATCATTATCATCGCGATTTGCAATAATAGTATCATAATCATTATAATTGTCATGTCTCTTATAATCATAGTTATTTTCATCCTTATCATTCATGACTTTTAAACATTATTTGTAATAAAAAAATATAGTTGATCTTTGGGATTATACTATTGGTGCGAGAGCTAACTTTATTACTTAGCACAATGATGGTAATGATGATGATGACGATAACGGTAATGGTAATAATAATTATATATTGATATGAATTATAACAATAATGATGATAATAACAAAGATGATGATAATGATAACAATAATAGTGATAATGGGTAATAATAATAATAGTAATAGTAATAATAATAATAATCGTAATAATAATAATAATAATATCAATGAAAGTAATAATAACAATATCAATAATTATAATAATAATGATGATGATAATCTTTATGAAAATAGTATTGCCTTGGTTTAATAACAACATCAGCGGCAAGGAGAGGTAAAAAAGACAAAAGAATATATATGTGAATGATGATAATAATTTTGATTAACAACAATATTAAATACAATGATAAAAACAATTATACGATATAGTTTTGACTATCCATACACACACACACATACGCACACACACACGCACACACATATATATGTATATATATATATATATATATATATATATATATATATATATATATATAATGATAACGTTATAATCATGATATCTATAATGATGAATATAATTGTTATCATAATAATAATGATGACAATAGTGATATTAATGATGATAATAACATAATGATAATGACGATGGTGATAATAAGAACAGCAACACCAATGATGATAATAATATTGATAATAATAATGATGATGATAACGATGATGATGATAATAATGATAGAGGAACCAACAACAAAAAAGGATGACAATAATAATTGCTTTAATAAAAATGGTAATAATATTAGTAATGAAAGTAAAACCCTGTATTAAAAAAAAAAAACTGATTGACTGGGTTTCTTTTGTTCGTAGCCAAGAATGTAAATAAAATCGCTGTTGAGATGCACGCAAGAAGCAAAAATATTAGTCCCAAAGCAAAAGATGGGTGGAGGCCTGAGGAAAATGCATGTTGTCTGGTGTATATCTAAATGGAAGTTGTTTCAATGCAAGCGAACGGTGAAAGCAAAATTTGATAATGATTAACTTTAAGATGTGGAGAGTTTACCAGTTGATGTTAGAATGTTATAAGGAAAAACAATGTTGACGCCTTGCACCAAGAGGTCTTTTAGTGTGAATATATTTGGATATTGTGAAAAAGATAAAGAAATTAACATTAACAGAAAATTTATCAATCCTTATCAGCATGATTGCTGAACGAAAGCACTTGCGTTGTGATTATCATGAAAACAAAACGAAAAGCATTAAAGAAAAGAAAAGTGAATCTGTAATTTGTCTCATATATCACTCTCTCATGTTAAGAGATGTGACATTACTTTTCTCAGAAAGAAGAGCAACATGGTAGAATAGCTTCAAATGTTTGAAAAATGAATATAGCAAACATTTTAGCAGTGCATGACAGAGAGGTAGTAATGCTGTTGCGCCATTTATCGGACATCGCGAAAAGTCGGTCGCCGGCCATCACCTGGCTCTTTCCACAATTACTATTTCCGATTCGGGTAAAGGAGGATCATGATTTCTCTTGCTAATGTAAAGTCTGTGATAATAACTCGGTCCTCTATAGCATATGAAAAGCAAAAGCTCTAAAAGTACTTGATGGCAATAAAACCCAGTTAGCACTGTGGCCCAACAGAAGTCGGCAGACGTTTGGCGACGTCAGCTGGACGTCCATTATGCCTATCCGGCCGACGTCAGCCAGACGATGGAACCGACGTTTTGCTAACCGTCTAGTACGATGTTTCCTATCATGCACCAGTCACAGCAGATAATAAGACACATGTATGATCTGGCGATAAAAACGAGTACCGCATCATTCTCTGGAGTTTGGTCAGGTGATGGTCTGCGACCGACTTTTCGCGATGTCCGACAAATGGCGCAACAGCATTACTACCTCTCTGCCATGCACTGCTAAAATATTTGCTATATTCATTTTTCAAACATTTGAAGCTATTCTACCATCAATATCTGGCCAGAAAGGTTCTGATGCTTGAAAGGAAACATCATACTAGTAACTAGACGGCTAGCAAACCGTCGGGTCTATTGTCTGGCCGGCGTCGGCCGGATGAGCAAAATGGACTGAGAGCGCTAGATAGGTAAAACGTTTTTCTTGCTGACGTCACTGAAGCAAGAAGCAAGACTATTCATGACAGCATGCCAGAGCTCCAAACACTGTAAAGATATGTCAGAGATTCGTTATGATGTATGGATGGCGGCATACCTGAAATGATCAAGTGCTCCAAATCTAGTCTCTGACACCGATCTCAGATGCTTTCATGCATGTTTACGAAGCCCATCATCAGACTCTTCAAAGAAAACAACAACCTGTTACCGACAGAAGATGCATCATCCGTTCCAGTTGAAGGCCTGCAGAGGATCAAATATGCTTGTCCCTCGTGTTCTACCGACAGATTTAGTTGTGTGGATGCCCTTATGTTATGTTCTGTGTTCTGTAACATGAGTGTTTTAATACGTGATCCTTGGATGGAAGATTAATATTCATGGATTCAAGTCTCTATTGCATTATTAATTTATGTCATGGTCGGGTGGTAGACGACTAAACCGCCTCCTCTCCCTCCCACTAGGTTTACTTGATAAGGAGGGTAGTTGGCATAAAAAAACTATCAAAGGACGGATGAGCTCACTAAGCCAGTTAGCTAAGGGAGACAGTGCCGGCAGAAAACCTGACCAATCCACAGGCCAAGCAATGTAGTTTGGCAACAACTTTTAAATGAAATCTCCTCAAAACCTACCGCCCTCAGTCCCCAGAATCTTGAAAGAATCTTGGCACTGCATGAAGAAATATTCAAGATTAGCTTTTACATCAATGGAGTCTGTGAGGATCGCCGAAAGGGAACAGGATATCTAACACTCAATAAGACAGGCCATCACAGATAGCAGATCCAACAACAAGACTGTGCTAAGAGACATCAATGCGGTAGTAGGTGTCGGGAAAGCTCATGAGACAAGCACAGGCATATGCGGACTAGGAGACAGGAACCACAACACAGCAACCTCAGGATCGTGAAACTCTTCCAGAAGAAACAATCGAGGCGATGGACCTGGATTACTCCCAAAAGCGAATCGAAGAACGAAATAGACTGTATCTACTGATAGATCATATATTATCAAAGATTTCACATCTCTCAACATGTTTACCATTGGAAGCGATCATCGATTGGTAAGAAGCAGATTACTATTCAACACTAAATTTGAAAGAACGAAGATGAAAACCAATCCAATTAGAACTAATTCAGATACACTCCAACTTCACAAGAATAAATTTCATACAGAACTAAGCAACTCTGTGAAACACAAAACCAACCATAATAACGGCAGGAAATAATAAGGTGTTTAAACCAGATAAATTGCCAGATAAAACCAAGCAGATTCTAGAGAAGAAAATAATGATGAAATGAGAGAGCAATGCAAAGAACATTCCTGAATATACAGAGATTTGCAAATCAGCAAGAAGGAAAATGGAAGCTAACATCAGTGCATTCAATAAAAGAGAAATCTTGGATGTAACAGAGAAAAATAAAAGTCTCAAACTCGCAAGGTAGAAGCAATCTATTGGGAAGTCCAACTTGACATCCAATCAAGAACCAGATGGAACCATCACACACAACACAAAAAGAGATAGTTAAGGAACGATCATAGAATTCTACAGCTCCAAAATTCAACAGCGAGCAAAGAGTAACAACTTCCCAACCAACACATAACTTTGGGAAACCCTATCTTCAGGCAACGGCCCACCAGTCTTACAAGCTGAAATCGAGGCAGCTATAAACAGACTCAACAGAACCAAAGCTCCAGGTGAAGATTTATCACTGATATTAAAAACAACAGACCAATTAGCCTTCTGTCCAAAATATACAAGGTTTTCCTCCAAATCCTTTTGCAGCATATATTGAAGACACTCGACTTTAATCGACCACGAGAACAGACAGGATTCAGAGCAGGCCACCCCACCATGGATCACCTCCAAGTAGTACACCGAATTCAAGAAAAAACAGCAGACTATCAACTACCTCTCTGACTAGCCTTTGTGGACTACGAAAAAAAACTTTTGACAGCATCGAGTTTCAACCATTTTTCCGAGCATTCAAGATGCCTGAACATCCTGAGAAATCTATACAATGGTGGGACTTCAAGTTTATGACTACACAATGATAACAAAAGTTCAAGCAAGTCAGAGGAGCCAAGCAAAGTGAAAGCAGCTCCCCAAAACTTTTCACGGCATGTCTGCGCGAGGCCACCAAAAACAAGATTGACTGGTCAAACAGTCAGTAGACCGAGAACGACTATCCCATCTCATCTTCGCAGATGATGTGATACTGCCTGCCAACTCCACCTCTGAACTGCAAGAGAAGCTTCGAGATATTCACAACACTAGTAAACCAGTAGGATTGAACATACAGATGGGCAAGACTAAGATCATCCACATCAAATATGCCAATGCATCTCATTTGGCAGTTGATGGCAAGAAGATTGAAGTGATCGACAGATATGCTTGCATGGGCCAGGAAATCACCAACTGTAGTGCCATGTTTCCCGGGAATGGGTATTTCTCTTTTATATCCCAAAATCTAAGGTTAAAAGTATGGGCATTAATTAATTGGGTAATTTTTATCAGGATAACCTCTTTTAACATAAGAATAACTTGGAAACGTGACGTGTTAAAGGTTATCCGTTTACACCTGCAGTTTTAATTACTGTGAAGAGGAATTATAATGAAACTAGGCTAATCATGCCTTAAACTGTATACTAAATCACATAATAACTCAACACATATAAAAAAAACTTCTTATACATATCTTTCATAGCAATCACTCTGACACTCTCTGAAGATTTCTG
>BOPN01000975.1:326134-331134 GCA_017312705.2 Penaeus japonicus
CACGTTACTGTGTTTTTTGTGATTCATCTCTTTTTATGTTTGCCCATTCCAAATATTACATTTTCACTAGTTCCCCATCAAATACATTAGAAAATGATCTATTTGTGTATCATAGAAAACAATAATTACCAGGGTAACTGTTATAAATTAATTATACCGTTTTTGCCCTTTTTCCTGATTTCCCGCTCATTAAAAAACTTTTAGCTCATAAAAAAATGGTTAAAAAGTATAAACACACAACTCCTCCTTAGCTACTTCATTTGGAATTTCCAGATAATCTGAATAATCAAGACAAACTGGATATATAGTCATATGATATGCCTTTTAGAGACAGGAGTGGATGAAGAAAAAAAGGGGGGGGTGTATAATCTGTTTTATGGCTCCTTGTCACCCCCTACTTCTCTCTCCAGAACGTATCATTGCTGCCCAACCAGGTGGGGTAATCAAAATGCTCTAGGCATATTAGGTACTCTTATCTTTCTTCCTGTTTCGATTTTTCTTCTTATCACACAGCGTGTGTGTGTGTGTGTGTGTGTGTGTGTGTGTGTGTGTTTGTGTGTGTTTGTGTGTGTGTGTGCGTGTGTGTGGGTGTTTGTGTGTGTGTGTGTCGGGCTCAGATGAAGAACAGGGACTGGTGGAGCGGTCGAACAGCCCATGGTCGTCAGCAGTAGTTCTAGTGAGGAAGAAGGATAGTTCCCATAGGTTCTGCATAGACTACCGGGCAGTCAACGACATCACCATCAAATCCGCCTACCCGATCCCGCGCATCGACGACACATAGGACGCTCTTGTGGGTGCGCAGTGGTTCTCCACCCTGGACCTGAAAAGCGGGCAGAAAGGGACAGGGAAAAGGCAATTTACAGTCCTGCCCTTCGGTCTGTGTAATGCCCCAGCCACATTTGAACGCCTGATGAAGAAGGTGCTAGATGGTCTGCAGTGGAGGACGGGCCTTGTATACCTCGATAATGTAAGAGTGTATGGGCGAACATTCGAGGAGGAATTGGAACAACGGGAGGTTGTCTTCCAACGGTTAAGGCAAGCTGGACTGAAACTTAGCCCCAAGAAATGTCTGTTGTTTCAGCAAGAGGTGCCATTCCTTGGACATGCAGTGAGTCGTCAGGGAGTGAGAACAGACCCAGAGAAAGTTACAACAGTGCTGGAATGGCCAGAACCAAAAAAGCTGGCACAGTCACGGAGTTTCCTTGGATTTTGTACTTACTATTGCCGCTTTGTGAAAGACATTGCACGCATTGCTTCGCCATTGCATCGACTTAGTCAGAAGGGCATGCAATTACAGTGGGATTCTGACTGCCAAGTTGCCTTTGATCAGCTGTAAGAGGCCCTGATTCATGCAACGGTGCTGGAATACCCCGACCCAAACAAGCCCTATATCTTGGATTGTGATGCCAATGCGGACGTATTCTTTCTCAGGAAAATGGAGGGCAAGAAAGTGTGGCAGCCTACTATAGCTACAAGAGTCGGCCGGAAAGGAACTAGGGAGCAGCTAGCGATCGTGAAGGCACTCGACCACTTCCACCCCTACCTTTATGGCGCCCGATTCACGGTCTATATTGATCACGTAGCCCTTCGCTGGCTAAGGAGATTGAAAAACTCGGAGGGTCAGCTAGCCAGGTGGAATGAAAAACTAAATCAGCATTTTTACAAGGTGGAACATCGTCCTCGGAGGGTCTACCACAATGCAGATGCTTTAAGTCGCCGCCTTTGTACATTTGAGTGTCGCCACTGCAGTTGGAAGGAACTGAAGGAATCTTGCAAGAAGACCCAAGTATTGGCTGTGGAAGCCCAGCATCTAAGGGAGGCACAACGACAGGGCCCAGACATTGCCCCAATAGTGACTTAGATGGAGGCAGGATGTGAATGCCTTGTTTGGGAGGAAATAGCGCCCCTGAGCTCAGCCACCGAAGTATATTGGCAAGAATGGGATGCCCTTAAAGTGGACGATGGCACCCTTTCTAGAAAATGGGTGAAACAAGATGGATGGATTCAATTCAAGACCATAGGACACCTGTACCAGCGGTTTTTACTGGTTTAGGATGCGTAGAGATGTTCAGAAGTGGTGCTGAACGTGTGACATCTGCAACGCCAAAATGGGCCCAGCCATGAAGGGGAAAGCACCGCTGCAGCTGTATCATGTAGGAGCATAGATGGAACGAGTGGCTGTGGAAATAGCAGACACATTCCCCACTACAAGGTCTGGCAACAGATTTATTTACATTGCTATGGACTATTTTACAAAGTGGCCAGAGGCGTAAGCGATCCCAAACCATTAAGCAACAAGCATAATAGAAGTCTTAGTGAATGAATTCTTTGCTCGTTTTGGAGTTTCTGGGGAGGTAGTTCGAAGCCACTATATTCCAGAAGTGCTGCCAACTGACGGGAATTCGGGAGACCCGCACAACTCCCCTACTTCCCCAGTCTGATGGGATGGTTGAGTGATTTAATCACACTCTCACTCAAGAATTGGTGAAGTACTTCCAAGAGGGGCAGGCAGAATAGGACTGAAAGATCCCTCTCCTGCTAGTAGCCTACCGTTCAGCTGAGCACGAAGCCACTGCCTTCACTCCAGCAAGCCTGATATTCAGGAGAGAGATGCGGATGCCCATGGACATTGTGATAGGAAGACCTACCTGAGACCACTGCAGAGTATGCCACTGCTCTACGGAACCGAATGAAGGTGGTTCACCACCAGGTGAGGGATAACCTCAAGTTGGCTTGGGAGGCTATGCAACGGTGGTATGACAGGAGTGCCAGTGCCATCAAGTATGAGGCAGAAGATTAAATCTGGTTATACAACCCCTTCAGGAAAAGGGGGCTGACACTGTCGTAGAGCGGATTGCAGGAGTTACCTTCCGAATACGTCGTCGCCCTGGGACACGAACCAAGGTAGTTGATGGGGACCGACTGTGGCCGTATAGTGGTGATGCTGTCTACTTGGGGACTGACTGAGGATTGGACAATGGACAATCAGGATGCTGAGAAAGCGCTCAGGGCGGACGCTCAAGAAGACGTGCCAGAGGAACTGCCAAGAGACACGGAGGAGGACGCTTCAGGAGAGGTTGTGGATGTGCTACCGAGACCGTGGGGAGAGGCAGCGGAAGAAGAGAAGCACGTCTTACCGCGACAAGTTCCAATGCGGTTTAATCATTCTGCAATGTAATACGATTACTTTGTTAAAAGATAAATTGGTATCATTCAGTTTTTACGCCTATCTCAACTAAAGAGAGTTGATTTATTTCGTACGCCTGTTTCTTTTGTTCTGTACAATACACAGGAGACGCCGCTGATCACCGGAGGGAAATGGATGCAGGAAATGGAGCTCGAGAAACTTGTCGTAATCTTGGAGAAGTGTGCTTCATCCTGTGGCCCGGAAGTGTATTACGTGTGCCCCGTGTCTAAAGGATATCTAGAGCCCTATGCAGTCTGGCCAGAGCGACAATTAGTGACTGCGACGACTGTTTTTGAAATGTCAGTGTGAAAAATAAAGTGTTAATATTACAACGAAAATCGTTTCTGTTCATTCCCCAAACCAGTGATAAAGCCCCAGTTTGTAGCAGCATGTATGCATATAGTACATCCTTGGGAAGGTTATACAAGTTATCGGAATGTACTATCATAAGGATAGTAGGATGGGTGTTGGGAGTCATCCCCATTACAGCGAATTTTGATGAAATATTCCGTGTGCAGAATTTCGAATGCCGTACCACCCATACAAAAGTATTTTATATTATTTTGTTTATTAAAGCAAATGTTAACATATCCTTAATTTGTTTGGCTGAGCTTTTTTTCCTCGCGTTACTAATGATTGAATCGCGAAATTCCGGAAAATCGGTGATATTCATTTGTACGATGTAATTTTCTATCCATTTTGATATAGGCTGCAAATCTCCCATTTGATTTTCGTTTCTGTGAATCTTACGCAAAGCAATAGGATGAGTAGGGGAAGGAGGAACACATCTGTAGAATCATTAAAAGTTGCAAGTTCTTTATATCGCTTCGCAGTATATGTATGACCTTAAACAAAGGTACAGCATATGCATCTTTATTTGTTATCAATTAGCCTAATGGCAGAGGATGACATTTATTGCTCAGTCGTTGAATTTTAAGTAAATGCCTCCACTTACAGATAGCTCAAAAGTTCTCTATTTTTTTATATCATTAGTTTTGTGAAATACCAGCGTCAGCCTTAAGTTGGACCGCAATGGAGTGTGTCCTGTCGGTACCTTGAAAAGCTGATTCCAATATGCCAAAGGTCACGTGCGAGGCATCGAACAGAGGCATGTGCAAGAGGAGGCAGGATGAGTCGGATGAAAAGGGGGCTTTCAGTTTTGTCACTCTGTAGGTGTGACTTACAATCCTTTCTTGTAACCAATACTGATTCACTTCACAGCTGTATTTCGATTTTTTTATTTGAACAAAACATGATCAGTAAATATATATATATATATATATATATATATATATATATATATATATATATATATATATATATATATATATATAAAGAGAGAGAGAGAGATGTATGTATGTATATACATATATGTGTATGTGTGTGTGTGTACACACACACACACATATACATATATATATATATAAATATATATATAAATACATATATATATATATATATATATATATATATATATATATACACACTGTAACACTATGGAGTCAAACAATAACCTGAAGGAAGTGAAGCTTCATCTATGTACAGTGATAAGGATTTATATAGATCAATAGAATATTGAACTAATATAAACAATATTTTTCCGTTTTCATTCACTGTGGTTCTTACAATGATGCACATCCCTCTTATACAGACATCCTACGAAACAAAACAATATAGCAATCATAAAATCATTATCAAATTAATCTGTGTGATGTTCCGAAGCAGTGAACAGCTGACCGGAACCATCATTTAACGCTACATGTAAATTAAGAGAAAAGGCAGTGGATGGCATGTTAGTATTTCACAAAATGTC
>BOPN01000975.1:366134-367921 GCA_017312705.2 Penaeus japonicus
TTGGTAATAAATACATATGGAAAGTTCCTTCTTTTTTGCTCCCTGTATCATATAAAGTTTTTTTTATTCTTTTCATTTCCATTCTCTATGTTACTTTTCCCAGCACATGTATTCGCATCATCTCTCTCTCTCTCTCTCTCTCTCTCTCTCTCTCTCTCTCTCACCCACACGTTCTCACTCTCTTTCTGTCAGTCTGTCCATAGCTATCTCTGTATCTCTCTATATATTTGTATATCAATCTCTATGTATCTGTCTACTTATTTATTTATTAATCTAATGGTAAGGGAATTTATTTAAAAAACGATACAATAAAAAAACGTTTTAATTTCTGGTGATTTTAGATTATTAATACAAACCGAAAGAAAAAAATATTTTATCTCCTAATGATAGATAGATAATAAGAAAAGAAAGAAAGAAAGAAAAGAAAGAAAAGAAATGAATAGTTACCGATACCCATAGTCCTATCACCCCCCACCCCTAACCTTACCCCTGACCCCTCCCCCCGTCACGACCCCCCCCAGGCCCCTTCAATCCCTGTTGCACAATGACGAAGCGGGTCTGCAAAGTCTTTCAACAAACTGTTCACATAACGGACGAAGCTCAAAGGAGAGAAGGCTTGAAAGATCAACCACACAAGAAGGAACAAGAATTAAACAAAGAAACGTAACAAAGACAGCGAGAATAACAACAAAAACAATAACAAAGACAATAAAACAACAGTTATATAAAAAAGAAACAACAAAAACAGGACCCACAGCAATACCAACAACTAAAAATAATATCAATAACAACGAAAACAAAAATTACAACAAAATCAATAACACGAACAGCTAAAAGGCAACATCAATAACAACAAGCGAAGGTCATATAACTAAAGATTCACGTTATCGTAAGAGCGTTTCGAATCAGCTGTTCCTTACCGTGTCCTTATGACGTCACTGTCACTCCGTCACTGTGACAGGTGTCTTGGGGTCAGGTGCGACGGCGGTGATCTGTTCCGTTTGTTTGTTTGTTTGTGGCTGAGGTGTATGGGAAGTTTCCGTTAGTTCGGTGGGATATACACATGTACATACAGGCGTGTAGATACACATGCATACACATATACATACACATATACATACACTTATACATGCGCTTATACATACACATATACATATACATGTATATACATATACATATATACATATACATATACATACACATATACATACACATATACATACACATAGACATAGACATATATACATACATACATACATACATGCATGCACACACACACACAGATGCAATGATGACTAAACAAAGCAAGACCGACAGAGACACAGTCAAAGAAATATACACACCCAAATATCAACATACATAGAACTGTCCACCTCTACGACAACATATTTTATCAAGATTCCACCCCCCTAAAAAACAGGATTTTTTTTTTCTTTCAACGTCAATACAATGTTTAGACCGCACATGTTTTATTTACATTTCGGCCCACCAACTGACATCCATAACGCGTTCAGAATTACAGCAAACAGTGTGTTCCGTCTCGCAGTGAACTTATAACAGGTGACTGACTGTACCGAGTAACGCCACGTCTGAACAGCTGACCGTTCAACACCTGACGAAGTTTATTTTTTTCAGGAACTGAGTCTTACTGATATAGTTCTTCGGTCTTTTTTTCGGAGAGGAGGTGTTGGAGGAAGAGGAGAAGGTGGGAGGAAGGTGGGTGGAGGAGGAAAAGGAGGAGGGAGGTGGGAGGAGGTGGGAGGTGGGTGGAGGAGGAAGAGGTGTTG
>BOPN01000976.1:30000-52500 GCA_017312705.2 Penaeus japonicus
AATACCGCGACCAATGGGTTAAGATTACTCCTGCATTTCTCCTACATGCTTATTGGCGTTCTTCCGTGCATGTTGGTGCTTCACAAAAGGCCAACAAATCTATTGAATAAGGAGCCATTGGGTTTTTGGCCTCTGACAAGGTGGTGCGGAGATCCTACGGCAGTTACTTTTCAGTATGCAGCTATTGTGCTAGATTTCACTTTATTGAAGCCTGAAGCATTTTTTAATTTATGACTTACTTGTAAATTGAAAAGTAAAAAAAGTTATGAAATTAGTGAACTTGTTGATGGATGCATTCAAGCAATTTCTGATATGAAATTTTCATAATATTTTTGAAACTGTCACACTCTAGTACAAGAACTGACCCAGAAAATCTAAATTGGTAATTATGTACAATAGTGCTGCATCAAGCAATGCCATGGCCTGTCCACTTCATGATCTGGCAAAGGCCAACAGCCTCTACCACTTACAGAGTATACAGTAATTTAATTAATATACTTTTGAAGGTCGGCAAGCTCTGTTCTGCAAGAATGTATGGGTTTGAGGTTTGTTGATACGCACCGGAGTAAGAAGTGAGGCGGCCTTAGCATGGGTAGATCCGTAGTCTCAAATGGTTTTAGTGTTTATTTTGTATGTTTTGCTTTTGACCATTATATTAGTTTCTATCTCATTGCTGTCCTATTGTAAATAAGGACCTATAATGGCACTGGCTCGGTGTCCAGAAACGTCACCATGTGGCCATTTAAAGTTTTATACTAAAGCCATTTTGTACCCTTACCATAAGCTTAATTAGTTAATGTTAAGAAAAAAGAAAAATATGAAATCTGACTGAAGAAGAAAATTTTGAAGTTGGTGTAGAGATTGATTTTCTAATAATATTTTGGTACTAAGGTTTCACCTTTTCAAAGGGCATGGCATTATATGATCATATGGTAAGCTATTTTATGATATTTTTTTTAGATATTTTGTCAAACAAATGGCGAGGTATCTGAAATAACACAACAGTTTATGAAATTATTATTTATGAAGTTGAATATTGTGACTTCTTGAGATGGATGAGGGTTTCAGACATTGGATCTGACTCGGATATGAATAATGACCTCTGACAAGGGCAGTCTGGAAACAGCTTTTTTGTTGAGGCAAATTCACGTCTATTTCTTACAAGCTGTGGTGAAGGATTCTTTGTGCTTATATGAAACTATTGGAAATGATTTTTTTAATCCTATGAACATACAAATGTAATAAGTCTTGCTGATGCGAAGAACATATATGAATTTATTTAGTGGGCTTATTTGAACATGAAGTGCATAAGAAAAAGCTTTAATTCTGTGAAGTGAAGTGATTCATAACAGCAACCAGGTTCTTTGATAAACGGATTTGATCCATGTCCTATAGCCAACAACAGCATGTAGAGAGTGGGGACCATCAAGAAACTCGTTACTCTGACTTAATTAAATAAGGAGACAGTTTGACATGGATAAAGAAGTGAGTTCATTGAAAGATGGTAATAAATATGAACCAACTTAAAAATAAGCATAATTATAGGGAAAGTGATGAAATAAATGACCCCTCATCCCCCCCTCCAAGATGTGTAATAACTTTCGTCCATTCCCCATACGCTCGTGCAAACTTGAAGTCAAAGAAAGGAATTGGTGTAACCAGTATTGAACTTGACCTGTGTTTTATTATTATATTCTTTGATGCCAAATGTTCATCTAATCCAGCAATCCTTCTAAGAGTTGGGAGCAGGTAATTTTGTATTCAGTGTTTGTGTATGATTTTTCTTTGCATTTTCTACCATTTTACAAGAGATTTTGCTCTCCTACTTGAGTTATTGAAAATAATGCATCGTCACATCTTCCAGAATTTGGTGTCCACCTGGTAGAGTTAACTCTAGATCGCAATGGCCCCCTCCCCATCCGGCAGTTGGCCTCTGTGCTGCTTAAACAGTATGTCGAAGCTCACTGGTGTACGGACTCTGAGAAGGTAAGGAGCTTGTGGGTTGTATTCCTTGTTCATCTTTATAAAATGTATGTATGTATGTATGTATGTATGTATGTATGTATGTATGTATGTATGTATGTATGTATGTATGTATGTATGTATGTATGTATGTATGTATGTATGTGTCTATATGTCTGTATATATGTGTCTATATGTCTGTATATATGTGTCTATATGTATGTATATATGTGTCTATATGTATGTATATATGTGTCTATATGTATGTATATATGTGTCTATATGTATGTATATATGTGTCTATATGTATGTATGTGTCTCTATATGTATGTATCTATCTATCTATCTATCTATCTCATGTATATAAGATAGATAGATAGATAGTAGGGGTTTCTCAAGTTGTTCAGGGTATTTTAATCACTTGAATATGAGCACTTTGGTAGTGGATAAGAATAGTAACATAATGCATCTCCTTGATGCTGGGTATCCTTTATACAATCATGGGAATTTCAACATTTCCATCCATTATCAAGAGGATGTCTCCTTGCTTGTTGTCAAGACTGCCACCAACTGTATAACAGTGATTGGCAGGAAGGGTATTTTTCATGGTAGTAAGATGTGTATATTCAAATTATGTAAAATTGTAGACCCTTTTGCCACCAAGCACCCTAGAGTATATGTAATGCATTAATTTCTGTAAAGCTATGGACAGTTTCCAACCTCTATATATGATACATGATGTTATGTTTTGTGGATGGGAAATTGGGGAGAGGAAATCAGGAAGGGTAAAATGTGTTATATTTACACACATGCAAAAAGTAACCATGAATCATAGGGAAGGAGAAGAGGGGATACAGAGGAAATGGTATGGTGGATGTGGCCGGAGGAAACTTGCCAGACAGTACCAGATTGAAGTTAAAATTATTTACAACAAAGAAATAGGAGGGAAATCAGTATAATTTTTTTGCTTAACTTGTGTAAGATAATGTCACAATTACAGCAGATCTGTTTATGTTGATGGATTAGATAAAGTGAATTTAAAATTAAATTTACAATTCAGATACAGATCAGTGGTACATCTTTGCTTATGTATGATTTTGGTGTGATGGATTGATGGGTGTATTTGAAATAAGGTTTGAATAAAGTAAAAGCTTTTTTATTCACATGTTTACAGTCGCTAATATGCATGATGAAAAATTGCTTTGAAACCGTATAATGCAAAACTAGTTTGAGGTGGTGTTAGGATAATTTTCATTCTGAAAATAGAGGAGTAATGAAATAGTTTACAAAAAGATGAATGTTTATGATAGAGTGTATGTCTGCATATTTAAAAATGTATATGAGAAATCAGAAAAACACTTTTTACTTCATGTATGTTACTTCACAACTGTTGCTTTTTTCTCTCAACAGTTTAGAGTCCCAGAGTGTCCAGAATATGCAAAAGCCAAAATCAAAGAACTACTACCGCATGGCCTGCATGAACCTATCAGCAAAGTCAGGTATGTGGTATTAAGTATGAGCATGATAGCAAAGCAGGTTATTTTGAAAATATTTTACTCATACTGAAAATGCTTCTGATTATTAAGAATTTAGAGCTTTGAATTGTAAAATAACATTAATAGACACAATATTACCCTCTTCTTCAGATCCTCGGTAGCATATGCAATATCTGCCATTGCCCACTGGGACTGGCCGGAAAATTGGTGTGGTCTGTTTGACCTCTTGATGGCAGCCCTCAAGACAGGCGAGGAGGCACCCGTACACGGTGCAATGAGAGTCTTGACTGAGTTTTCTCGGGATCTCACAGACCAGCACATACCGCAAGTTGCTCCAGTTATCTTGCCTGAAATGTATCGCATTTTCTGTGAAGAGGATGTAAGTTTCTCCAAATTGTTTTTATTTTTTTTTTTAAGTGATTTGTTTATGAAGAATGACATCTCTCACTTTAATTGAGGATACCTTTGCATGTTTGTGAATGATAAATATATTTTTTTGTAGTCCACTTTCTTTCATAATACAGGACCATTAGAAATGGTTCTCTGACATGTATGATAAGTTATTTGAATAATTAATTCAATCCTTATGTCATCTTTCAGAAATATGGCATTAGAACGAGGGGTCGAGCGGTAGAGATCTTCAGCACCTTAGCCAACCTAATTTGTATGATGGGCGAGTATAACAGAAGCTTAGCCAAGACCCTTCTTTACCCAACTCTTCCAGCCTTCACTCAGGCTCTTGTCAAAGGGTTGCAGACCATGGATGGTTTCACTTCCGATTCCGGCCTCAAAAAGGAAATTCTTAGTGGTAAGTGTCAGATGAATGATGAGGTAGAAATGTTTGATTGCGTATGACTGCTGTAATAAGAGGTTTATATATTTTTAATGTTTTTTTTTAAATAGAATAGTCTTGCTGTATTTTACTAAATTGTTACAACACATGCAATTTCTAATTTCAGAGACTAACAAAAGCCTATAACTTACCTACCAAGTATACAAAAAATATCTGTATCTGATGTTCTTAGGAAAAGCCTTCTCACTTTTATTTGAAATTTTGATAAAAAAAAGCCTGTACATAGAAATACATTTCAAATTACAAAAATATGGTTGCATTGTATGTAAACTTTTATAAACTCACTATACATGCACAATAATTTACAATATATCAATGGAGCACAGTGTAATAACCATTTCAGGAAAGAAACATTGATATTATTAGTAAAACTCATAACCCATTCGCTCTGGATGACATTATATCTCGTCATGGTAAAATTTCACCCCCTTGGGTGACATTCTTACATGTCATTATCTCTCCCTCAAAATGCATGTTTTACATCGTTATATAGGTACAAAATCATAGCAGGAATTCCATTTGTATAGACACAGTTTTATTCACTTGTGAAAATAATATAAACAAATACAAAAACATCCAATTATCATCCCGTTAAAGTACTCATAGAGGCACAGCACAGCATCGCACCGGGAGAGATATTGTGCTTAGTCACTACGTGGGCTTGTTACATTTATGGTGGGAGCGGCATTATGCAAATATAAGCCCTGGCGTGAATGGGTTAAAAAACATTAAGGCAGGCTTAGCAAGCTTAGGGGAGATTCTTCAAGGCCAAAAGCTCTAAAAAGATGCTTGTAACTTGCTAATCAAATTTGGCAACTTTAGAATGACCTAAGATGAATATAGT
Source organism: Penaeus japonicus (assembly GCA_017312705.2). NCBI lineage: Eukaryota > Metazoa > Arthropoda > Malacostraca > Decapoda > Penaeidae > Penaeus > Penaeus japonicus. The sequence continues at coordinate 35,156 of BOPN01000976.1, forward strand.
GAGCATGAATATACACCAGCTGGTATCCACTTAGTTATCCACCTAGTTTTTTTTTTTTTTTTTTATGTGTTTTTTTTTTACAGCTTCATGTCCCGAGGATGTTGTATATTAACCCTCTCTGGACAGGTGGTACAGTACTGTACCGCTCATTCAAAAGCCCAGTGGCCGGGCTACACAGTATTGTGCCAGCCATTTAATTGATTTAGGCCTAAGTGTTCGAAAGCCCCGGCATTGTGACATTCAAGGCTAGAATGCCCCCGTCGTGAGTGGGTTGAGAATAGGGGTGAGAACAGAAGAAAGTAAAGGTGACTGCTTAAAAGAAGAAACTAAGGACAGCCATGATTAATGTGTATTCTTGACATTCCAGCTCTTACAGTGTTGATGAAGAATGTACCCAAACAAATGGGCCAGTATCTAGGGGAGGTGCTTGGACCTGTATGGCAAACATTAACTTCTAGCGCTGATACTTATGTCAACACAACTGTTAATGCGCGGGAGGATGCTGACGATCCTGTTGATTCAGATGGTGAGTTTGATTTTTACATTTTTTCAAAATTTTTACATATATATGATTTATGATATATCATATATGATGTATAGTATATGATGTATAGTATATGATGTATAGTATATGATGTATAGTATATGATGTATAGTATATGATGTATAGTATATGATGTATAGTATATGATGTATAGTATATGATGTATAGTATATGATGTATAGTATATGATGTATAGTATATGATGTATAGTATATGATGTATAGTATATGATGTATAGTATATGATGTATAGTATATGATGTATAGTATATGATGTATAGTATATGATGTATAGTATATGATGTATAGTATATGATGTATAGTATATGATGTATAGTATATGATGTATAGTATATGATGTATAGTATATGATGTATAGTATATGATGTATAGTATATGATGTATAGTATATGATGTATAGTATATGATGTATAGTATATGATGTATAGTATATGATGTATAGTATATGATGTATAGTATATGATGTATAATATATATATATATATATATATATATATATATATATATATATATATATATATATATTTTTTTTTTTTTTTTTTTTTTCATATTTTTCTAGTGATTGCTGCTTGGATGTTTTGTATTCCAAAGCTTCTCTAAGTTCATGTTATATCATTAATTGTAACATTGATGTACTAGGGGCTAATGACACTTTCCTCAATCATAATTCTCTCATATATTTTCTTGATAATATATATCTTTTTTTAAACGGCTCTTTTTAACATAGATTTATTCTCTGAAATTTCAGGTGAAGTTCTGGGTTTTGAAAATTTAGTGTTTACCATATTTGAGTTTGTCCATGCCCTTGTGGAGACGACCAAACACAAACAGATGGTCAAGCAAGGAATAGCAGACTTGATATACTACATCCTTTTATATATGCAAATAACTGAAGATCAGGTATGTGGAAGAAGCAAATTTCTTTGTGGTATTTGTGAATCTTATGGTGAAGGGGAAAATAAAAAAAAGGAAAGTAATCTTCACTGCTATGCTAACAATTTAACCCTTTATAACCTAGAAAACTACATGACTGATGTTCCCATACGGTTATTGGTGCCTTGAATATAAAGGTTAATCTTATTTAAGGGTATCAGAAGCAAAGCAGTTCAATCTTATTCGGGTAGCAGGACAGTTGCATGCTTACTGTGGGCGTTTGAATGATACAGATTGCGCTTTGATCTTTGTGTTATAAAGACACTAGTTATCAATGTACAGCTTTCAAAAGAGGACAAGTCCCTTGTTTTTTTGTTTTTTTTGAAAGACAATTGGCTTGTCCTGAAACAAAAACAAAGGGGGGGGGGAATTTTCTTCACAATCCACTTTTTTACTCTTGTGACCAACCATGAAATTAACTCCCAATGCAATGGGCAGTATGCTCCAGTTATTTTCTAGCATGTAAATCTTCCCAAATGAGTGAATGTTGTTATAAAGTGCAAAATATTAGAAAATATTGTTCAAGATCATTTTTTTTCATATGATAAATCTCGGATGCACACAGGAAATGGCTGTCTCGTTGGAGTACAGGGTGCACTATGTTAATGCATGATTCTTACAATGGATACAACTAAACCTGTTCAATAACAGTTGGTTTTAGATTTGTTAATTTGTACGTCCTTTACAGGCAATTTGATATCATTGGAAAGTGTTTTGCTTAATCTTTGCTGCTTTATGGCCTGTCACTCAGAATTGAACAATATATATTTTTTCAAATCTGACAGACCTCAGTAACAGGGATTTAGAGCCAATAAAGTTGTTTTACATTAAAGTTGATAATGCATCTGATACTTTATTGGTTACAAATACTACAGTAATGGAAATTGTATATTATTTTTGATAATAGTTTCTCCTAACACTAATTTTTGATATTATGTTGTTCACAGATTGAAAATTGGAGCAATAATCCAGATGCCTTTGTTGAGGATGAAGATGAAGACAGTTTTGCCTATTCTGTCAGAATATCAGCTCAAGATCTCCTTCTGGTAAGCATATGTCTTGCCACTTGTTTTGGTTTGAAAAAAAAGAAAAAAAGAAAAAAGAAAAGAAAAAAGTCTGTTTAAAGTATGAGAACATAAAGTATGGTAGTAACCCAATGCCTATGGGCCCGGCAAGAGCTGACTACCGCCTACTCTGGGACTGTTATATCGCCTGGTGTGTAATGCCAGGTACTGTGACGTGACCATGCAGGCTACTTGATGGAATATGAGCCTGATTTGCTGCATTTTTGATTGTGATTTTTTTTTTGTATTTTCTGTAATGCCTGATTTGACTGAAGGATGACATTGAGTTGACTTTGAGTTTTATCAATGTTATAATGCTTCTTACTCTAGAGTCCAAAGTTCATACTATTTACTTAACTCATTGGAGCCGGTTGACGTGATGACACGTTTTGTGGTTTTTGTGTCAGATGCCCGAGATGAAATATGAGGGCAAACCCGGCGCTCGGGTTGAGTGAGCGGGCAGCTCAGGCTTGCGGCTTGTGTGTTTGAGAATCTCGAGGCGTTAGGCTTATGCGTTCGAAAACCCCGGTATTGCGACCGTGCAAAGCCGGAACGGCCCAGGCGTGAATGGGTTAAGTATAATTTTGTACTATGTGGAATATCATTACCACACTTTCATGAGCCAAAGCAGACATATGTAAAATATGTGAAAGCTTTTTCTTTGACAAGTACAACTTCTACCCAAGTTGTAAGTTCATAATCTTTCTGTAGCATACTCTTTTGCTCAAAAACATTGTTGGCAAGGTATCATTAGGGGAAAATATATAAATGTATATACAAGAACAATATTTATGTAAATAATAAAGAATGAATACAAAACATAAACATGATAAAAATAAAACATGTACATATTTATATATATAAAAAGATGAACATCATAAAAAAAAGACATATAAAGGAAAAGAAGGGGCGAGGGTCAGTAAGAGAGAAAGTCATGCTCAAAGTAACCATAGGTGCACAGACCGACATGGCAGTCTGAACACCTGCTGCAGGTAGCCTTGCGAAAAACCCTGGCAGAGCACCAGTGATAGCGAAGATGCTTGCCATCTGGAATGGACTTGATAGAATGCCCTTGTTACTGAAGTGGAGGACGTGTGGCCACTCTGTTTCTTGAGTGATTATTGTACCATGTGTCAACAATCATTAGCATCGCCAACTCCATGTGAAACTCCATATAGGGCATCTTATCCCCATGTGGCATCTTATCCCCATGGTCAGATACATGGTGAAGGAATTTACAAGGGAAAAGTCAAAGAGGAAGATATCATCTGATACCACACCCTCAACTTCTGAGGGGGGGAATGTGAGGCGGAGAATTGGTCCCCGATGTTGACACCCTTCATGCCGACGTTGTTAGCAACGACGTGAGGCTCCCCTTCCTCATCGACCTTTGCAGTGTGGACAGTAGAGAGCATTGTAACAACGTTACAGTCACTACTATAGAGCTAACAATCCTGTGTTGCTGCTCCTTTAGTCCACATCGCCCCTCTTTTTCACTGTGAGGTCAAAGAGCGTCCACTAACGAATTACCCTTACTGTCTCCACTGCATTTGTCTGTCGGGACTGGAGTGTGTGGAAAAGAGATGGGGAAGTGTACTAATTGTTTACAAAGACAGTGTACCCTTTCCTCATACTACTACTTGATTCCAGTAAATCTTTCTTGGGGACCAAGGTTTCAACAAAGGCAGTGTTGAGGGTGTCTATAACTGTTGGGAGTCTCCACAGACGGTCCTTGGGAACCTCTTCCCCATCCTCCAGATGCGTGAAATAGAGGTGGGTCATAGGGTGGTCAAACCGATCCTGAGATATTGTCTGGAAATTGCTCAACATGAATGGTTGGGTGATGGGACAAAAAATCCTGGTAGCAGGGAAGTTTGTGGAACCCCATCGTCACCCACAGACCAAAATGTGTCATCAGCTCCTCTTTGGACATGGGAGTCCACTTCCTCATGTGAGGAAAGACAGGAGGAGAGATACCTGCATACCTAGAAGCAGACAAAAAGCAAACCAGTAACACAATTCCAAATTCTATAAACAGCTTATATGTACACAAAATGTAATAATATAGGAGACAATAACAGTAAAAAATTATAAACTCACTTAATGGGCTTGTGGATAACGTTGAAGGAGATTGTTCGTGAGAAAAGACTGGAAGATCTTAACCCATTCACGCCGGGGCGGAATTTCGCCTACTCCCGATCGTGCCGGGAAGATTTCAAGCGCGCAACCGCCCGTCCCGGGGTGTTTTCCCGCTGCGCGCGGTCGTGCTGACGCTCGCAGAGCGTTTTTCACCCACCCTATCCTTATGGTTTGCGTGATTGTGTCTAAAGTGTAGACATATGCAGAAAGTAGTGCTATGTTCAGAGGAGGTATATCAGTCGAAAAAGATGTTACAGCACTGTTTTTTTAGTGTTATTCTATTGAACTTTTTCCATATTCTTTACGCCTATGTTGTAATACCAATGGGAAATGGAAGCATTCTTCTAGTGAGGTAACAAACAGTTTTTTTTTTCAATTTTTTTTTTCTTCCTAAAAGAAAAGAAAGAGAATATGAACAACCATACATGTGCATACAAGTGAATGCAAGTAACAGTAATGTTTTTTCAAGTGTCATTTTCTTTTATTGGGGCAACAAAAAGATGTTATATAATTTTATTTTCTTTTTTCTTTTTTATTCCTCGGCCAATTATGATTGATTTTACGATAGTCTTTCGACTCAGATCATCATATTCAACAAATCAGAAACAGAAATCACCATGCCGTAATCAAGATTACGTATGTACCTGTGACGTCATTCATATTACGTTATATCCCATTTTCTACTATTTAGAAGGGTAAACTAAAGTAGCTAAGACAAATCAAGTATGAAAATCGAATTGTACTAAGAATAATCTATCATTCTAATGCGGACGTTTCAGCACGTCGCTACTGGCCTCCCGGCGCGCGGGCCGAAAATGTAGCCCGTGCCAGGACGTCACCCGGGTCCGGGGCTTTTTTCGACCACGTGTCAGCACGTCAACCGGCGCGAATGGGTTAAGGGGGATTCATTCAGGTTTACCTTAACCCCAGGAGAACCAGCAAACCCGAACCTTTTTGGGACATTATCCCTTTTTTGCCAAACGAAATTTAGGGTCCCGGGTTCATTCCTCCGTCACACTCTGGTGGTGAAGGTAGACAATGGCTTGTCACTGTCAAGGGTTATGTCCACCTGTCCTCCAAGCTTGGACCATTATTACTGTCCTCCTCTACCTTGCAAGGAACATATTTGTCCCTGCTACTCTCCCCATCAGAGGAGGAGTCAGGGAAGTTGGTCTTCGCGAGGCAGAGGAGGCAACTCTGCATTGTTGGTGGCTGGGGCTGCTCAACATCTGAACAGGAGGGAAGGAGGAGTGTTTGGCACTGTCTCTTTGGAGCCATGTTGAATGATGTATGGGGGTCAACAACCTCTTTATATACCCAAGGTTTTCCCCAATTTCCTGCCAGGTGACCAATAGCAAAGATTTTCAGGGATATCACACTGGTGCGACGCCTGGCATTACGCACTTTTTGCCATGTCCCATATACGAGACACCTGTTGTCATTGGATTAACTACTGCTTGCTTATTCAGTTGATGTTAATGTGAGATTGCTAATATATTCACTAATGAAAAATTCTCTCTTCAAAGGCCTTGTGTCAGGAGTTAGCCGAAGACTGTGGTCAGGGCCTGGTGGTGGCTGTGGGTAGGCACCTTGAGCGCGCGACTACCCAAAGGTCAGCTGGGGATCCTGCATGGTGGAAAACTCATGAAGCAGTCATGTTAGCACTTGGCTCTGTGCGTGACCTCATCTTGGATCAAGTGGCAAAGGGACAGCTGCAGTTTGACCTAACAAACTTTATCCAGTCTGTAGTTTTGGCAGATTTGGACCCTAATTGTAAGTTTTTTTTTTTTTTTTTTTTCATTTAAATCCTGCCTTATTTTAATGAAATAACTTTGCAGTCGGCATACAGTAAGATTGATGTGACTGGGTAAATCTTTTGTAAGAGTGACAGTTGTTGAAGAAGTTTGCTTTTTTGAGATATGCATGTCTAGTTTTTATTTATTTTTTTGTTTACTCTCAAGACAAGATAGTTGTACTAGTTTTTGGTATTTAAATAAATGAATTAGTTGCTGAAAAAACATTGGAAACCTTTGCTGATGTTCTTCTTCCTCCAGCATCTCCTTTCCTGGCTGGCCGTGCCCTGTGGTGTGGAAGTAGGTTCGGCCAAGCCATAACGCCAGAGATGTTGGAACAGTTCCTTCAGGCAACAGTGTCTGCTCTTAAAGATAGTCCTAACCCCATCATTAAGGTTTCTGGTGTCAGGTTAGTCTTCACTTGAAAAAAAATGTATTTTTGCAGGAGTGGAAGTGATATACTAATTTTTGTGATAATGCAAGTTATTATTATCATTTTTTATTCATTTGATATTCATTTTTAAAAGAAAAATTTACATGTAATGTCTGGCTGAATGAATGTGCATTTCGAAATCTAGGTATGTTAAGCCTTTTATTTGACCAATAGATTGCCAGTGGTGTATGTGTACATGCCAGAGGCATAGCTGATATACTGATTGCTAATATTTTGAATACAGTACAAGGACTTTCTGTTGTTCACAAATTAGTTGCTATCTACAGTGTGTTTAGATCATTTTAAGAAGTTGAAACAGAGAAAACCTTGATAATTATCTGGCAACAGCAGCTGTTCAGGTGATAATTTTTGGCGGCAGCTAATTGGTAGATTGTTTTTCTTTTAAGCCAATGGCACAGTGAAATAATTATCATTCAATGAGAATATAGAAAAATAAGGGATTGCTGTAGTTTGAAAACTATCCCATCTGAAACCATACCTAGATTGTAGAACAACCTCCATTACCATGGCATGTGTAGGTGCCACCTTGCAATTTAGCCCACCCTTGCCATGGCACATGTACAACCCGTCTCACATTTGGTTAAATGTACCTTCGTGATTTTATTTGTTTTACTTGGTTTTATTTACTTATAGTACTTCTTTTTCTTTGAATGTGACAGAGCTGTGTGGGGATTCTGTGAATTTCTAAAAGGCAGTGGCAACCCAGGTGCCCTCCAGCCATACTTGCCGTCCATCTTGGATGGCCTTGTCACTCTTGCCACCCAGGCATCCTCAGAAGTCTTGTCGCTCATCCTGGAGACTTGCTGCATCGTTGTGTCTGTTGACTCCAACTTCACAGCAGCCAACGTGGGCCGGATTTCCACGCTTTGCCTCGCTGTATTTATTAAAGCCAATAATGACCCTGTCTTGGTGGCCCTCGTCCAAGATGTGGTCCGGGAGCTCTGTCAGAACCCCGGCTGCACCACCACACTCCAGACGAAGTTCATCCCTACTCTAGCTTCCATTCTTAATGCATCGACAGATAAAGTAAGTGTATTATTTTTTCATTATGTTTCATGGGAGATTTACTTAGATTATGAAATCATGGCATACATAAACAATATTTATTCTTATTTGTTCAGTTTGTTTATTTATTAGGCTTTCACTGAATTTAGAATGGTTGGTTTGGTGCAGTATTATTACATGTATTCCCTTTTCAAGGTTGTTATGTAAATGGAGAAGTTGATAAGCTGATAAACATGAATATGTATACAAACCATGCACTCTCCACAGGTTCCCCCAGGTATGCAGGCAGTGGCTTTAGACATGTTGGAAGTCATGGTCCGCTCCTCATCTCCTCCTCTTGGTGAACCCCTCGTTAATGTAGCCTTTCCTGCTGTCGTCCAGAGAACTCTAAACACTGATGATAATTCAACTCTGCAGAATGGAGGAGAATGTTTACGAGCTTATATTTCTGTGGCTCCAGATCAGGTAGTGTTATTAATTCTTCAGTTAGAAATTTTGAAGGTAATTTTTTATTGATTTTTAAATTCAAATTCAAGGCCTGCAACAATGTGATTATGATCTCTTTGCTGTTTCAGGTGTTAGCCTATCATGATGCTGAGGGCAGATCAGGGTTGCAATATATAGTACAAGTAGCCTCCCAGCTCTTATCACCAGCCACTAGTGAACACACGGCCACCTTTGTGGGCCGCCTCATTACCGTCCTTATCCGAAGAGCAGGTGACCACTTAGGGGATAACCTGGACCTTCTTCTCAGAGCTGTCCTTAGTAAACTTCAGGTAAGGAGGTGTCATTGTGCACTTGAAAGGATTTTAGTAATTTTAAGAAATATTAATATGCAGTAAACATTTTGTATTTGAATGGCGAATCTGCATCCAGAAATAGTATTAGAATTCAAATTCAAATTCAAATTCAAAAACTTTATTCCATAAATTACAATGGTTATTCTTAAAGTCATATGCAGGGTTTGTAATCTTCACATTGAATATACATGAAATACTTTTATTATGTTTCTTGTATCCTCTTTAATACTGTCCATCATTTACAATGCAGTAAGTAACCCTGTGTTTTTTTTAGGTAGTATTTTACAGTAATATGTCTCTTTGCAAATACTGTAATAAGAGTATGTTCTTGTTAAAATCATACAACACTTGAGTTTCATTATTTGCTGATTTTAGCCTCTATTTGAAGAGATTAAGGGAAATACAATTTTCCTTGTTCCTTCCATTTACTTTAGTTTTATAATCTTCTGCAGCTGGGTGTTGCAAGCACATTCTCATACAAAGGAAATATAGGTTTGTAAAAATATATAAAAAGTAAATAAACTAGATAGGACCTTGGGGTTGTACTTAGCTTGTTAATGACAGGGTGGATTTAGCTTGCCTGGACGTAGCGCCGGGGTATTTTGAAATGTGCAGGCTATTTGTCTGCTGAGGCTGTGGCCAGCTGCTATGTGCCCAATCACCCAGTGTGCCAGCCATACAAAAATCCATGACGTGATCTTGTGGACCTGGTGGGAAGGCCAGCTGGACCATGAAATGCTATCACGTCATCTGTTGTTAAAAGGTTAATGCAGTTACACATCAGTGAGGATGTATGACAAACCTGAAAAGGAATACAGTATAAAGCTTAAAATGTGCTTCATGTGCATTCTCTTTCCTCAAGTTTTCTCCAGATCACCCCAGAAATAAATTTAATTTTCCTTATCTTGATAAACGTGTGCTTTTATAACAGTTGAGAAAGTTGTATATGTATCATTGGGGCACGATTATGTGGAATCTAAAAACTAGTTTCTAAAATGTATTTGGAAATAGTGTGAATAGCGGCAAAGGAAGCCCATAGTAGGTGGACAGAGATATTAGGAAGTTCTCCCAGTGTGAAGTACAGTTTGCTGAAGTTTGGTCAACTAATGGAGTAGAGACTGGTTTAATCCTCATAAAGTTTTAGGAAAGATACATAATTTTAATTCATTAAATACAAATCTGTTCATTCTACACAGGGTGCAGAGAGTTTAACAGTTGTGCAAAACCTGGTGCTGGTATATGCTCAGCTAGTCCACTCGCAGTTGGATGGGGTATTGAACTTCCTGGCTGGAGTTCCTGGCCCCTCGGGACAGTCAGCGCTTCATTTCGTTCTCACTCAGTGGTGCTCCAAACAGCATCTTTTCTTTGGTGCATATGAGGGAAAGGTATGTCTCAGTCTGCCCCCTCCCCTTTTTTTTTTTTACTGATATATTGTTTAGGTTATAGAATATATGAATGAATGTGCACTAGTTTTGCACTTCATTTATTTGTTAATTTTTTGTTTGAATTATTCATTGCCATCCCTTGAAAATGCAAATCATCAATATCTTTAAATTGCATTCAAACAGGTTAGTGCAGTTGCCCTGGCCAAACTACTGGAACATGGTGTGACATCGAATGATACCAGATTGCAAGACATCATTGTTCAAGGAGATCAGGTGTGTTCATTAACTAATATTACCTTTGCAATCAGTTTAATTGTGCTTTAATATCTGTTGACCATTTAAAGACACTGCATTAAGCCATATACAACAGGGATGGGACTGCCCACTGTTTTATCATTTGTTTTAAATGTATAGGTAAGTCCACAAGTACATAGTCACCAAGGAGTCAATTAGTAAGGCAACATGACCTTAGCTGTATACCCCTTTCCTTATTTTTTTATGAAAAAAGTTTGAATTTCTATTACTATCTTTATCAATACTAATGTTATCATTACTATCACTGATTATTATATAGCAATAGAAATGATTTTTTTTTTTTTTTGCAAAAATTCAAGGTATGACATAAAGGTGAGGTTAGGCCTACTAAATTAACTCCTTGGTGACTAACCACTTGCAGATATGTTTGTGTAAAAAATGTTTAGAAATTATAACCACACTGGATAGTGCAATTCCTATCATCAGTGGGTTAGAAAACTGCTTTGAAAATCCTTTCTCTGTTAGTAAAAAGCATAGAGGACTATGGTGCGTAGATTATTGCCACTAGTAATTAAGTTTTAGATCAATTACAGGAAATATATTGTGGATTTACTGAAAATACTACAGAATTTTGAGAATATTTTGTGATTAATTGTTTTCGGTTTACAGTTTGCGAGAAGAATTCATACTAGTTAAGAATTTTTATTAGTTAATTTTTTCATTGATGGGAATGCAAATAATAAAGATTTCATGTTCTTCAACATCAGTTTGGTAGAGGTAATTAGTCAGTGCATGAAGATGACGGAAAAGGATGACAAGGATAACAAGTTTTTCGTTACTTAATTTTTGTTTTTTCCTTGTAGGTCTTCTCTCCAGAAGGCCGAGTGCGCACACGATCACAACGCATTGCGCGGCCTGAACAGTGGACTCAAGTGCCTGTGTTAATCAAGATTTTCAAGCTTTTAATTAATGAACTTGCCAATGCTATTGATTCCAATCTGACGAAGGACGATGATGAAGTAAGTGTATGTAATCAAACCGTTTGTAGTTAAAGATTAGCTCTTGCTCCTCTCCCTGCTCTTCCTGCCTCCTTCCCTCCCTCCTTCCCTCCCTCCTTCCCTCCCTCCTTCTCTCCCTCCCTCCTTCTCTCCCTCCCTCCTTCTCTCCCTCCCTCCTTCCCTCCCTCCCTCCTTCCCTCCCCTCCCTCCCTTCCTCCCTCCCACCCTTCCTCCCACCCTTCCTCCCACCCTTCCTCCCACCCTTCCTCCCACCCTTCCTCCCACCCTTCCTCCCACCCTTCCTCCCACCCTTCCTCCCACCCTTCCTCCCACCCTTCCTCCCACCCTTCCTCCCACCCTTCCTCCCACCCTTCCTCCCACCCTTCCACACCCACCCACCCTCCCTCCCTCCCTCCCTCCCTCCCTCCCTCCCTCCCTCCCTCCCTCCCTCCCTCCCTCCCTCCCTCCCTCCCTCCCTCCCTCCCTCCCTCCCCTCCTGCATCCTTACCTTCCCTCCCTCCATCAGCCTCCTCTTCCTGCATCATCTCTTCCCTCCCTCCATCAGCCTCCTCTTCCTCTTTTCCTTCCTCCTTTTGCCTTCCCTTTCTCTCTTTTTTTGGTTCATTTAGTATTCTTTGGTATTATAATTTTCTGTAGCAAGCATGATTCTTTCCTGTATTTGTAGCCTAGCCCATCTTCAGAGCTGATGGAAGAGGACAACATATTAAGTATTACATTTCAATACAGCAGGAATCGGAAGATGAGTGCTGGGAGGATGATGAGGAGGACGGCCAGACCAACGGAGACTCTGCGCTCGCCACAATGTTTCCGCCAGCCAGTGGTTATCCCAGCTACGATGCAGACACGGTGGATGATGAAGATGACCCTGATGCTGTGAGTGAGATTGATTATTGTATCTCATTTAGAAGGCTGGTTTTACTTTACTAAAAGTCAGGGATGGATATTTTCTCATTGATAAGTTTTGGATGTTTTAAATTGTTTGCTGGATATATATTTGTGATAAATCTTGATTTCTAACAAGTTTTTTATTTGTTTTTTTGCCTACCTTTCAGGTGAGTGATCCAATGTACAGCTTGGACTTGCAGCAATATCTCACAACCTTCATCAGCACTTTTGCACAACACCCAGCCTTTCCTGTCTTCATCCCACATCTTAACCCACACGAGAGAGAGGTGTTGCAGGGCATTGGTGTTGTGTGCTGAGCAGAATCTGCTTAGCACCTGTAGTGCTCAAGTTTGCAGTTTGACTTATTTTTTTCTGCTTGCCTTGCAAATAATAATAATGAAAAAAATGAATGAATGCAAGGACTCCAAACTATAAAACATTGGATAATAGTGGAAACTTGGATGATTCAGAAGACACAAGACACAAGACAGAAAGATCTCTTTTAGTCAGTTGAAGGCTTTGATAAGGTTTTGGGATGAGAAAGATTGAAACCAGTTATTCTTGATATGGTATACATTTGATGTTGAATAATAAAGATTATTAGGTGAACTGTGTTTCCCCAAATTAAATGCATTATCTAGGAAATTATTTGTATTTGTGTGTGATGGATACATTGTATTGGTAAAACGAATCTCATTCATGCAATGGATAGATTTCAGGATAGCACTTTCTGCATGCCTGAATTGAAAGAGATGAATTATTTTGTACATCCTAAATGTGTTTATATCAATCATTACACATGGTCCAAGTTACATTATTTATAGACTTGCTGTTATTGCTCATGTCAAGGCATTTGGATACTAATGATTTAAAAGTATGAAATACAAAGTGTTTATAAGTTCAAGATATAACGATTGAAAACTAAACTGTGATCGTAGTTATGATAATGTTGAAGATGGCAACCTAGATGTCAAGGAGTTCGGGCCTTGTTCCAAAGGGACGGGACCCGAAGTACAATACTGGTATAGGACGTGTATAGAATAATTAGATTATTCCATTTTTCCATTTTGCATGAATTATTCATACTTCACCATGCCCTATTCTAAATATGCATGCAAGATGAATTTAGGCCTCTGATATAATAGTCTTTGTCATCCAGACTCCCACCTTGTCATGGCTTTGATGATGGGTTTAGTGAATTAGGATATTGGTGTTGCCTGATTAATAAAACTTGAATTGCTTGCAATATTTGAGAATAATGGCTGTTACACTTTTTTAAAGTATGTTGAAGTGCCTGCTAGCCATGTTACCCAGTGTCAAACTTTTGCTTTAGTAGAAGTTGCTTGAGTTTCTTTAATACAAAAGACATTTTGTTTACCTTATTTTCTATGCAGCTTTTAACTCCAGATTGAGAGATGCATTATATACTGTGTTCACTATTTCCACATGTTAACAGAGGATAGTCAAAGGGAACTTTGTCAAGGGTAAGTTATGTTAAGTTAGGTCTGAAGGGACACACTTGTAATCTACAAGAAAGTGACTTGGGACTTGTAACCAGTGGACCAGATACATCTTAAGAGCAGAGACTTGTGAAAACTGTTTCCTGTTGTAACCATGACACTTACTGTAATATGTCTGTAACCTTCCCAACCCTTTTATATTTTGATAGTGTTGAAATTATCGAGGTGCGACTTCCATTGATACAATGCTTTAAGTATTTTCTATTGAATGTGACCGACTTTTAATGTTTTTTTTCCCTTTATTATTTTTTGAAAGACTATATTTATAGGGGAAATGGTTGAACATCTGTAATTATGTGCATGCCTAAACCTTTTTTTTTTTTTTTTTTTTTTTTTTTTTTTTTTTGAAATTTACTGTTGATTAGAAGTTTGAAATTGATTATCAACTCTACAGATATTATAGGACATGTATTTTTATATTGCTTGTTAACTTCTAAAAAAAAAAAATCTTTTTGTGGTTAAAAAATGAATGTCAGTAACATGGGACAGAGGGTGTCTTTCTTGTATGGCAACTGTTTAAAATATAAATTGAAATATATTGTCTGAATTTTATATCAAACATATCTGAGTGTCTTGCTCGAAGATGACAAGTGGACCTGATTCTGATTAGTAAGAGGAGGAGAGTACTATCCGAAATGTGATTCAAATATAAGGAAGTTAAGAGAAATTATAGTTCTATGTGTATTATATTATGTATACGTGTGTCCGAAGCTTCCAGTCTTGTTTTTATAATATTGTAGACATTGCATTGAGTGCATTTTATAATCCAAGTTAAAGCTCGAGGGGGGGGGGGGTCACATTAATATCCTTAGAACGAATGTTAGAATTTTGAAACATGATATGGATGTAATTATAAACACATGAATGAATGTTTTTTTCAAGTTGGGTTCCTTTTATCATAGTTTAATATTACTTATGATGCATCTTGAAGCATATAAATACATTAGATTATGGTGGTTACATTAGATAGTCTAGGCTATGATTTGTATGATTTCTCTTGTATGAAAGAATTTTTTGAAAATGTAATCCACGTTTTGCATATCTAATTTTCTTCTCCTGTCGCTGTTTCTAAAAATAGTAACACCAGATGAAGCATGCTACACAGGAATTATAGCTTTAAGTAACATAATATCTTGCAAAGAAAGCGCGTAAAAGCCAGACTAGAAAAATAAGAAAGCTATCAAGCAAAATCACGTATTTATACAAGAATGAACAAGTAATTTTCAATGAAAGAAATACCTATAAGTCAGTCAATAAGTTTGAGCGAACTATTTTGAAAAGTGTTACGGCACAGCAGATGCTAGAAAAAGATTTAATCAAAATGAGAACAGACTGACCATTAGGGGATTTATAAACAAAATAACAAAGTAGCGCAAAATAGGAATAAAAAAGAAATATATATTTTTTACCCTAATGCCCTAAAAGTACATAGTAATTAGAGAGAAGGAAAGGCATTACATTACACCAGTAAGTTAGAACATGAACCTTGATTTCCTGTTCTACAATAAAACAATTTTGTGTACTATATTTTGTATTAAAATATTATAATCGAGAAAACGAAGGCTAACAACGGGCTCCTTAAAAAAAAAAAAAAAAAAAAAAAAGAATGCATGCTGAATGACCCAGTTCCGTCACCTGGCTTCTGTCTCCAGCCACAGACGGAGGCAGACAACACGAAATCCCCGGCAGGCATAAAATATACAAATGAGGAGCATGAATTTACACACGCACTCATGTACCCATGCACACTTGCACATCCACATGCGCACATGTGCATGCACACGCACATACGCATATGCACATGCACATGCTGATGCACACGTACACGAATGCGCGCGTGCACATACATAATGAGAACCTGGCACTAGCAAAGTATACCGTTTTAGTTCTTGTACTTAAATTGGAAACTGATGCCATAATGTTCTGCGAAAATTAGAAGAAAGAAAATAAAAAGAACTTCTAAACAAAGAATTAATTATCATATGATTAGAATGAAGCAATTCAGGAATAAACTCGGATAAAGTGTTATATGATACAAGAATGATGCCGAGGAATAGTAATACTCGAGGCCACGGGCACTCGAGGCCTGTGTGGAGGGGCAGTGCCCGACCGACCACCCGTGCGGGCAACCACAGGATAACCATCCAAGTGCTCGTGGATGATGTTGACACTTCGGGATGGTGGGCAAAACCAGCCGCGTGACAACTAGTCGTTCTGCTAACACTTGAAACCTCTCGCTTCTGACGTCATAGCCTGTGCTTAAAGCCGCGTCCACACAAGCGGCCATGATCGGCGGGCCTGATCGGCGGGCATGCCTTAAAGGGCACATTTGACGGGCAAACGATCAAATTGCCCGAGTGCCCGTCGAGCGAAATCACTAGGTGGTGCCCGGTAGCTGGAGCTTCGACCCTCGGTCGTGTGGACAACATTCACGGGCAGGCCCCGGAGGCCCGGCAGAATTTGCATGCCAACCGCGCTGCCCGCCGATCAGGCCCGCTCGTGTGGACGCGGCTTTAGATTCACATGCTTGTACCCGCACGGTCAGAGACCATAAGAATTTTACCTCAGGAAAAAAAAAAATCCCACAACATTTGGTCTATTTACAAATTCAGTGTGCCTCAGCATTTCGAAGTCATTATGTGCCTAATGTGTGTCTCAGTTCAAATATATTACACACTTGCTGATTTTGTTA
The DNA here is from genome assembly GCA_017312705.2 of Penaeus japonicus. Lineage (NCBI taxonomy): Eukaryota > Metazoa > Arthropoda > Malacostraca > Decapoda > Penaeidae > Penaeus > Penaeus japonicus. The sequence goes on from BOPN01000976.1 coordinate 51,664, forward strand.
TTTGCATTAGCCATTTACAGTCGTGGCCAATTTGTTACTGAAACTGCAGTGATGTAAGATTACCGCAGCCTTATTTTCCGCCGTATGCGCTGCATAAATATAGGGGGTACCATTCTAAGTCAGTGATTTTTGTTTGTTTTGTAATTTCAGGTACAAACACTATGGAAAAGTAGATATCTCGTATTATTAAAGAAAGTAGGAGGATTTCAAAATACGATCTATTTTTACATCCAATTTATAAAAGAATACAAAAGTTAAGAAAGTAGGCCATGTTTTTTACACGAAGGATTCGAACTATCCTTGTCCGGGAGACCCAAAAGGACCATTTTTCTCTGATGAACCGTTTCCAAGTTATTTCTTTAACCTCCTACGTCACAAATCGTTGTTTTTTCCCGTTTGCGGACGAGTTTCGGCAATCTGGCACCACTGCTCAGATGATTTTCGCTACAACTGTGCGTGAGTGTATTAACGTGCACGTACCCGTACACATGCGCGCACACGTACAGTACACGTACAGGTACAGTTACACGTACACGTTCACGTACACGTACACGTACACGTACACGTACACGTACACGTACACGTACACGTACACGTACACGTACACGTACACGTACACGTACACGTACACGTACACATACGCACACGTACACGTACACGAACACGAACACGAACACATACACATGCACAATTCATGTATACTTACATATATGCACATATGAAATATACCATGAAAAGGGAGCACTGGTTTCGAAACATTTTTGATACAGGAAATGTAATGTAGCATAACTTTAAAGAAATATACACATAAAAAATAATGATACTTATAATATCTGC